>VDFB02293616.1:0-43306 GCA_007258455.2 Sequoia sempervirens
AATGTGAGCTCCAATATTGTCTGTCATATTAGATATATTATTTATATTCATGATGTTTTGCGATTTACTCCTGATTTCAAATCAGCCTAGGGTGGTAGCATCTCTTCCTGCTACAAAGGCAACCATTTCAATGAACACTGAAAACTGAACCAGCAAGTTAGGAATAGAAGCACCATTTTCTTTGAACAAGTTTATAACAAAGCTGTTCATTTTTCTTGTGTCATCTCTGAGTAAGGTTCAAAATATGTATTATATGTACTATTGACCCATGAGAAGCACTGTTGGTCAAATTTTCAGTTCACTTGATCCCCAATTGTTGGTTATAGGTTCAACAAAGTCGTAAAAGCTTCCTGAACATCTATTCCAAAGAAGTTTGATTCAAATCCATTTTAACTTTCAAGTACTATATTATTCATCTACTGATTTTAAACTGTCCTTACCAGGTTAGAATGTGGTTAATTTTAGCAAAGTTTGGATTGGCCTCGGTTCATGTTACCAGGTTATCAGATGGCTACTTACACATTCCCTTTCTGGCAGTGACATATACATACATCATGATAGCAATTTCATGCCTAAGAGTCCATCGGCATGGAGTTCTTGGAATTTTTTAGGGAGCAGTGGCAACCATGTGAGTGTGACATATTGGCTAAATAAGTTACAGGTATGTCATTTATATTAATATATGTTTCAAAGGTGATATGTTCCCAATGGCACGACCAATTTAGAATAATACTGGATATAACTATAAGAACTCATTAACAGTTACTACTTGGCAATAAAAATGATTGCTATTTCAGGTCAGGCCATGGCATTGTGGAATCAGAAGTCATGCCATAAACTTTATCTTTTCACATGAATTCTACTAGTTTTCATTTCATTATTTCTATCTAAAAACCCATTTTGTAAAAAATAAATGATGCTTAATAAAAGGTTGAACTTGCTGAGAATTGGCCTAGTTTGCTTCTTTTATAGTCTTCTGCTAATTCACTGGATAGAGTGTTGCAGAATTTAGGCGATACAGGTCTACCTTTCCTTGTCACTGTCAATCCTCTATATCAACCAAAACATACCATTTGCACATGGTCTACCAGCCATCTTGTTCCATCACCTGCTGCTGCACAAGCATCAAAGGAATTGGACTTAATTCAAGGAAAGAGAGGAATATGGTTCTGTGGTGCATATCAAGGTTTGAGAATGTTTAATAATGCTCACTTTTAGTTATTTCTGGACCAACATATTACTAAAATAAGGATTCATGGATACACCAATAAGAAAAATTCACATAGAATTTGGGATGTATGGATAAAATTCCCTGACTTCTGCCTGGCACTCACAAACACTGAGATAGACAAGAATAGAAAGAAATCTTTTGATCTCATTTTTTCTCATATGATTTTGTTGCTCTGAAGTTTTAACTCTTCTAGTGAAGCCAACGTTCATATAATTCTAGAAGTGTTTAATTGATAGTTCACTTTGAGGAAAGTTCTATATTTGTCTTAAGGCTTTAAGTCTGTTGCTTACAACTGCAGCACTCCATTTCAATTTGTAAACCTTTTACCACATTTTCTTTAGTTGTTGGGATACCATGTTTTCAAATCCAAGGAATGTGTGCACACTTTGTCTATTCACAATGCTTTGGCTTGCCACCTTGACGTTTCAGAAGCTGCATTTACATTACATTTTATTTTCTTACCTATAGGCATTGTGCAGCCTTCCGCCATCCATGTATCTTACTACTCTTGCCATAACATTCCCTTTATCTTGTGGGGCCAGATGAATTGAAAACCTTGACAATGCAGGCAGTAAGCAAACAACTAGAGAAAATGGAATTCTATTTGTTACTAGTTTGCACAGAACATATTCGAATGTTTTTCCATAAACTCCAAAAACCTTAATTATGCTTCATATATCTAGTACACCAATTCTTATGTTGTTTAATGTTCAGTGAATTACACATTGTGATTTCTGATGAGTAATATTCTTAGATGTCAATAAATGGACCGTTGTGTTGATTCCTTTGTATCTTAGTTTTTCGTTAGAAGCTAGAAAATGCCTTTCTTACAAATATTACATTCCTTGCAGGTTATGGATTTCATGAAGATGCGTTAAAGGTATAGTTACATGCTTGCAGCTTGGAAAACCTGTATGATGCATTTTAGGCACTATAATAACAATTTTTTCTTTTCAACATCCATCAAACAAGGTTATCTAGTCAAACGTATTCATGATTTTAAACTTTATATATCACATTTTACAAGCAAGGGGTAGAAGCACCCCTTTTCTTCATGATTAATATACTTTGTCTCAATTCAAAACTTCTAGAATAATGATTTTTGCTTGTTGCAGGCTGGTATAGAGGCAGCGCATTGTTTACTAGGAGAAAGATACAATAAATTGCAAGACACAATACAGATATCACTGTCATGGCGTGAGATTGGAGCACGTCTAGTTGTCACTAGTTTTCTTTACCAATATATTTGCACAGGTTGTTTGTGGTATGTTCGTCTGAAATTACATATCCTCTTCTATGTCTGAAGCACAAATCTTAAACAACTTACATGAACAACAAAATTAGAAATATGTATGATTATATTCCTCTTTTTCCAGTCCAGCTCTCACGTGCTTGCTTCTAAAGAAATATATCTACTACATAGGATTTCTACTCTTGTGGATGCCTAGTATCTACTTTCCGTTCTGCCAATATCAATGTAGATACAAAAAAAATCCTATTGTTTAATAAGACTAAAATATAGCAATCGTACCATTGAAGAGCAATACTAATGAAGGCAAACCATAAAACTGTTAAACAGAGACCTTTGCTCTAGGATTCTCACAAACTCGCCTTTGATTGGGAGCAATCTCAATTATAATACCAATAGGTACAAATAATGAAAAGGAAGCCATAGGCCTTGTTGAAGAGATGAAAATGGCTTTAGCTTTGAGCTATTGTCACCTTGTGATGGAAGGGTATTCAATATCATAGTTAACGCAATGATGAAAAGACATAATACCTGTTGGAAGCTTGGCTGAATTATTAAAGAAGCTGAGGACTTTACTCCAATATTCAAAATGGTTAGCTTCCAGCATTGCTATAGGGAAGGTAATATCCAACAAATCTTTTAGCCAATATCGGTGTGGCTCATAAGCCAAATGGCAACCTTTTCAATATCAATTCTAAGGAGGGGAAGGACTTGAAAGCCCTCCTTGGAAAAGATTATTTACATAAAAAATTAAGAACTGAACAAAACATCTCTATTTAAAGGGTAAAGAGACCTAAAGATTGGGAGATCAACAACCAAGTGGTCTCCCCCTTAAGGTATATTTAGAAAGTTAATTTTGATGGAGCATTGAAGGGGAGCCTTAAGGTTGTGGGAGTCAAATGCCTCATCTAAACTTCAAAAGGATCCTTCCTTTTGATTATCCGAGTCATATTCTTGTGAAAACAAATATCGAGGTAGAGGCCTTGGCCTTGATAAAGGCTCTCAAAATGACCATCTTCCTAAAGCTCCCAAAAACTAGCATAGAAGGAGACTTGTGCATATTGAATAAGCGATGGTGAATGGAAGAAACCTAACTTGAAACTAGAGCATCTCCCCATGGAGGCAAGAGGATTAACAGCCAGCTTTGATCTGATATGCTTCAAGAATTACTTTAGAGAGATGAATAACCTACAAGTTTGTTAGCAGATAAAAGAATAAGCAGGTTGATGTTGCATCCTTATCCAATTCTTACGAGGAGGATTGGCCAAAAATTTTCAACTTGTCCTAGACGATAGCCAAAGTAAGATTTATTTTGTTTATTCCTTTTGGGGAATTTTCTACCTCTATGTAGTGTCTAAGCATTTTTTGTATTTTGGCTTTGGTAACATTTCCAAGCTTCACACCATAGTAGGTGATATTGTTGGACTAAAAAAAAGGTAGTTGGGCTTAACACAAGATTGAGATGGAAAACTCTAGTTGAGAAGGATGTTAATCCTTGGTCCCCCTAAGTCACTCATTGTGGTTTCTCACTCTTAGGATTCTCATGAGGTTTCTTTATCTTATGTAATTTTGATTTGTAGTTGTACACTCTTAGAAGCATTTTAGTATTGTGCCTATAATTGTGTGTCCAAGTTTCATGCCCATATAGGCAATTTCTATCTTTTGTTGTTTTATCTCTTGACCGTATGCTCTTTCTAGTGATATTGTATTGTGGCTCTAAGTGTGTATCTAGGTTTAATGTGTATAGGGACACTTTATATGGGAAAGGGTTCCTTATCAAATCCCTCATTTAAATATTGAAAAAAAGCAAAGTACACACAATGCCTAACACCACCTAAGGAGGTGACTTGTCATAGTTGATCAAATTATTAAGGGTACGGTGTCGTGGTTAAGTTGTGGAACTATTATTGCTATAACATAATGTTATTAAGAATCATACCCTTATAACATTTATATATTGTTCTAATAAACAGTTATAAAACCTTACATTATATGCTTTATTAAGCATATCCCATTTAAAATAATTAATAGTCTAATAACTATTAGATTATTGATTATTTATGAATGGTGGTTTGAATAGGTGTGACTAATACCCCTTTAGGTATTTAGCCACCCCTTTTATATTTAAGGAGGAGCATTGATAAGTGTGTGAATTTAGAGATTTATAGTGAATTATATTGCTATGCACAAGAGGTATTATTGGCTATTTGGAAGTATGTAGAGGAGTGTCCCCAAGTTCAATTTATGTTTTAATAGACTATTTTTGTAAGTGTTTTAATAAAATGATGTTTTATGAGGTTTTTTACTCGAAAAGGTTTTCCCCATGTATATCTTGTGTAATGTGTAAAATCTATGTTTGTATGATTCTCATTTTATTTATAATGATTAGTATCCTAAGATCCTAATTTCTAAAAATTATGGAAGCCATGAGGATTCAAACCCTTGCCAAGCTAATAGGCTTAGGAGTTTCATGCCCCTATCAGGCAATTGCGAAGACTGATTTGAACTATGTTTTGTTGAGAATAGGCATCTCCCATTTGTGGCCCTACTAAATGGGATGGTATATGCCTAGGTTTGCTAATAAGAAAACACCACCTTTAGGAAAATTTAACGCTCAATCATGACTCTTGGATGACCACCCCATCAAATCCTTATTACATTGTATGTGATAAATTCCAAATCTCAAGGTGCAAGATTAATTATGTCTAACCACATCTTGTGAAAAACAAAATTAAAGAGTGTGAGCAATTTTAGAAAGCAACATAGAAGATTGTTTTGTAAAGGGTGGGAGATAATTGAATACATGGGTCATATATGATTCCCTATGTATTTGTAATGTCTCCTTATGGAGCTTAGCTAGTTCGTGCACATTTAGCTAGTTTCCAAGTCTTCAAGAGGCTAATTGGTTAGTAAGGAGGAACTCCAACATTCTTGGAGAAGCTTTTGATCAATCTTGCAGTGCAATTGTTCTTGGGTTTGAGTACAGTTGGTTAATTGGAGCCCTTTGATGCTCTCAAAATCGATTTCCAACCTTTTAAGTGTTCTCCAAACTTCTTGGAGGAGTAGGCTTTTTCTGAGAAATTCACCTATTTGCCTCCAATCATCTTCCTATTGCTTTAGTTTCATTATAGTGTGATCAAAATTGGATTCTAATAATGTTGTAGTACTTTATGCAACTTGGGTGAGTTATTAAGTTATTTAATTAATATTTCACTAATGTTGTCTAAGGGTAAGTGCAAAAAGTTGGGTCCACTTTTAGGGGAAGTGTCATTTTTCAACTTTAAAACAGGTACCCATGTTTTCATTTGGATTTAGGCTTAGTAAAGGAATGTTAACCCAACCCTTAGCCTTGGACTTGCAAGTACTAGGTCATGGCAATGTCAAGAGAAAAAATAGACATTAGCAATATGGCTAATGAGTTTTATTTGAAAATTGTTTTTAGAAATTAAAACTCATTATAGATGACGATGTCTAGTTTTCAAATATGTAATTTTTTTTATGATTGAATTATTTTATCTATTTTTTAATTAATTTCTAAAAAAACTGGTCCATAAATTTGAAATGTCAAGTTTTAGTATTTTTAATAACTTTTAATTTGTTAATTTTATTGTAAAAATGTTATATGGCATCAATCTATGAAAAATTATTTATACAATGAAAAAAAATTCAAAAAAAAGATTAGTTTAGGTCAAATTATGGTGTCCATACACAAGGGTTTTCAAAAATAGCAATTAGAGCCAATAAAAAATTAATGAAAAAGGAAATTTAAAAAAAATCCTCATCAATCTTCAATATAATACATATCTTTCCCCAAAAAAAATTAGAAAAATAATTTTATTTAGGTCAAATTATGGTGTCCATACATGTATGGTTGACTCTTGAAATGTGTTTTCTATACATGCCTATTAAAAATTATTTTGTATCATCTGGCTATTATAATAAATTACATATTTGAAAACTAGAGTCAAAATACTAAATTTCATATTATTGGAATTTTTTTAATATTTAATGTGTAAGTGCTTCAAATTTTCAATCCAACTATGACAAATTTTGAAAATCAGGAAAAACACTTCCACTTTTTGAACATTTTGTGGACCAAAGTTCTTACACTTACCCCTAATGTTGAGAAATAATTAAATGACAACTTAGTGTAATAGCTAAGGTGATGAAATATTTGAAAAGTTGGATGCCTAAACATAAGGAGGTATTTTGCACATAATAAATTATTTAATTTAAAGAAAAAAATTATTTTCGGAGAAGAAAAAAAAGTAACAAAAAAAGTTTTTCAAAAAAATCAAAAAAGTGTTTTTTTAAAGAGCAAAAAACACTAGTCACTGTTGTATGTTGTTCTCTCTTTTGGATTTGGTGATGGAATGCAATAAGGACTAGTCTAAATGATACCAAATGACTTCCAATGCAATTAGTATGTAATACATATGCTTTTGTGACTTCCAAATATAAATAGATGACTGGATATTCATGCAAGTATGTTGTTATAATCAATTGTCATTATGAAAAACAGTTGTCATTATGAAAAACAGTTGTCATACATCCAATCTCCTTATGTAAACTGATGGCAATAATTCCTTCAAGAAGATGACTCTCAACAATTCTAAATGTTCTTACAAGATGGAATATAGCCCCAGACCAATATGCAGATTTGACAATCATGAATATACAATGGTGTAAGATACTCTAACTCTAATCAATGCAATGTTGAGACAATGACATTCATTTCATTCAACTACAAGTATGCTGTATAAGACAACAATACTGAATATTCTCTAAGTACAATGTTTTCAACTGGAATCAACTATAATAATAATCCTAATCGAATGACAGCACTTTATATGCAACTACCAAAAGAAGAACTTGGAAGTGGATCGAATCACCTCAGAAAATAATTGTCCCTTTGTGCTTGAAGGCAGCGCTGGAAATCTATCTCAACCATATGACAATGAATTCGCTCCAAGTCGTCCTCCTGTAGCTGCGCCCAAATGCTAAGTATAGCCATGATTTGCAGCTGATATAGATTCGTCCTTTTTCTATGTAGAAGCCGCACTCCCCTGAATGCCACAACTTTATCTTTCCTCAATATTTGACTTTTTCTTTCCAATATAAGATCGACTCCTCCTTCTATGCCTTGACTAAGGATGGCTGGGAAATAATATTGCTATCTTTGAAAGTTTGTCTTATTCAAGCAACTGACTCAGCGCTACTTTGTCCATATTTAATTTCATCTTCTTTTCATCCCCAAAGCTACTCCCGACTGCTCTCCAGGAAGCGATTGTTCTTTGTCTAACAATCTCAAATTCTTTGTCTTTATTCCAATCGAACTCAATGAAGCTGCCATGATTTTTCAAACAGAAAATGACAAATCGATATCCTCAATGAATAGCGATCCTCATATAAAATATGCAATTTTGTCTTCTTTCAAAAATATATGATTTGTCTTATTTAACCCACAAATCGCATCTCCAGTCCAGCAATGGTAGTTGAATATTCTAAACGCCTCTCCTTTGTCTTATTATTGCCATGACTTACCTTATGATTTTATATCTGCAAATCGCTGAGTGCAAAATATGATTAAGAAGATACAGATAATCAAGTGACCAGCAAGCATATACTAATCGACGATTTCTCAAAGACGACTTCAGGAATAAACTGAGAATGATTTTCAAGCTCGCTTCACACAAATCGAATTTCTCTTATTAGACTGATTTTCAAGATTCAATCTGCAAATACGATTTTCTCCTAGATTTGGCCAACGGCCATTAAATCTATAAATATTCAATCCTCCACAAATGATGTAGCAAAACCTCAACTACCACAGTCAACTTAACTAGGGCAATAATACAACAGCTATTGCGCTTGTAGAATCTCCTCAATGAAGCACAGATTGGACCTTGAATGAATCCCACAATCAAGCAATAATTCAGTTGATAGTTTCACAACCTCAAAATTGCATAACCAATGAGAGTTTTTGATGTAGAGAGCACCTCACTCTCTCTCAACACTCTTCACCGTTCAGAGACCTGCAAGCTAGTTTCTAAGAAATAACCACGAACACCAAAAGAAGATGCAACTGCAACTGATAATCCAAACACAAGAAGACTCAAACCAAGAACATAGATCCATTTTACCAGTGATATGCCTGATAACATTGACAGTAAATAGCAATCTTCTTTCCTTTGTTCTCATCCTTTTTTTTTTCCCCTTACAAATGAAACGTAGTCTCCACTTTATTTAACCCCAACCCCAAAAATAACCAAAAACCCTGCGCTTCCAGAAAGAAGGCAGAACAAGCCAAAAATAGAGTCAGACTGGAGCTGACCGTTACAAACCAAAAAGCACGAACAACAAATAAAAGAAAAGAGCAAACCGGTAGTGGAAGACCACAATTAATCAGCCGTTACATTATCTTCCCCGCCTTTGAAAGGTTCTGGACCTCCTGGTTCAGAAGTGTCTAATTTTGTAAACTTCATGAGATCTCCTTCATTGATCCAAGTGTTGTTGGAATCCGGTAAACCTACCCATTTTACCAGATACATCTTATAATTCTTGGCTCTTGTGGTAACAATCTTGGTGTCCACTATCTTTTCAATTTGCTCTCTCCTCTTCCGTGGCAATTTACTCGACAAGTCCCTCAGCACATCTTCATTAGAAATTTGTTCAGGACCAGGGTAGAATGGGTAAAGATCAGCAACGTTGAAAACAGGACTAATATCCAAATCTTCAGGCAAATTTAATAAATAGGCATTGTCACTAATTTTCTTTAGTATTTTGCAAGGTCCCACTTTCCTGGGTTTTAATTTGTTATAAGTGCCTTGGGGAAACCTTTCTTTGCGCAGATACGCCATGACTTGCTCACCTTCCTCATATACTTTCTCCCTCCGATGCACATCAGCATTCCTTTTATATTGCTCATTGGTTAGTTGCAGCTTATGCTTCACTTGCTGCTGTATTTCTTGTATGTGTCTAGCAAAGTCCTCTGCATCTTGGCTAACCCATTTCTCATTAGGAAGATCAATAAGATCAACAACCCCCTTAGGATTGTTTCCCAAGACAACTTGGAAAGGAGACTTACCAGTGGACCTGTTGATGCTTGAATTAAAAGCAAACTCAGCTTGTGCCAAAGTCAAATCCCACTGCTTTGGATTCTCCCCAACTAGACACCGAAGCAAATTACCCAAACTCCTATTTACCACCTCAGTTTGCCCATCTGTTTGAGGATGATAGGCTGAACTATACTGCAGTTTACTATCAAGCTTCCTCCACAAAGTCCTCCAAAAGTGGCTCAAAAACTTTGTATCTCGATCACTAGTAATAGTTTTGGGTAGTCCATGCAAGCGAACAATTTCTTTGAAAAACAATTCAGCAACCTTACTTGCATCACTAGTCTTTTTGCAAGGAATGAAGTGGGCCATCTTTGAGAACCGGTCCACAACAACAAAAATAGAATCATTTCCACGTTGAGTACGAGGTAACCCCAACACAAAATCCATGGAGATGTCAATCCATGGTCCCTCAGGAATGGGTAAAGGTTTGTATAACCCTGTGTTTTGCTGTCCTCCTTTAGAAACTTGCCAAATTCTGCATGTAGAAACAAATTCATTTACGTCCTTCCTTAACTGAGGCCAAAAAAATTTCTCACTCACTAGGCTATAAGTTTTGTCTCTTCCAAAGTGTCCCCACAAGCCATTTGAGTGCATTTCACGAATCAATTTTTCCCTCTTGGATCCTAAGGGGATGCAAAGTTGGACTCCTCTAAATAAAAATCCACCTACCAATAAGTAACCTTCAGAAAATTTATCCCTTGTAACAACAGGACTATTGAGGGAAACTATGACTTTGCTGAAATAAGGATCATTTACATATTCTCCCTTCATTTCCTCAAACCCAACAATCTCATTGGTCATTGAGACAAGTAAGTGACGTCTCCTACTTAAAGCATCAGCTACTACATTAGTTTTTCCACTCAAATGTTGAACCACAAATGTATAATTTTGCAAAAAGGAGACCCACTTGGCATGTTTATGCGATAATTTGGCTTGGGAGTTGATATATTTCAGTGCTTGATTGTCTGTCAACAAGATGAATTCTCTATGTAATAAGTAGTGCCTCCATTGTTTCAATGTTTGGACAATAGCATACAATTCTTTATCATAAGTACCATACCTCTTTTTAGCATCATTTAGCTTCTCACTGAAGTAGGCAATTGGTTTGCCCTCTTGACTTAGCACACCCCCGATGGCTACTGCTGAAGCATCACACTCAATGGTAAAAATCTTTTCAAAGTCTGGTAAGGCAAGGATAGGGGCTTCAGTCACCTTCTTTTTAAGCTGTTCAAAACTTCTCTCAGCTGCTTGAGTCCAAGAAAAAGACTTTCCTTTAGTACAATCAGTCAAGGGAGCACATATTCCACTAAAATTTCTAATAAACCTCTTATAAAAGTTTACCAATCCATGAAAACTCCTTATTTCTGTAATACTTTGAGGGATAGGCCATTCAAGTATAGCCTTAATCTTTTCAGGGTCCATGCTTACTCCTTCTGCTGAAATCACATTTCCAAGGAAAACCAACTTATCTTTGCAAAACTCACTCTTCTCAAGATTGATAAACAACCTCTCTCTTCTAAGCGTGTCAAAAACAATTTGAAGATGTTCCAAATGTTCTTCCAAGCTCTTGCTGAAAATCAGAATATCATCAAAATAGATTATGATAAATTTTCCAATATAGGATCTAAATACCTGGTTCATGGTGCGCATGAAGGTGGCAGGGGCATTAGACATCCCAAAAGGCATCACTAACCATTCATATAAACCATCCTTGACCTTGAAGGCTGTCTTCCATTAATCCCCTTCTCGAATTCGAATTTGATGATAACCACTCCTCAAATCAACCTTGGAGAAGATTTTAGCACTTGCCAAACAGTCTAATATGTCATCCATTCTAGGAAGGGGGTACCTATACTTTACCGTGATCTTGTTGATGGCTCTAGAGTCCATGCACAATCTCCATCTACCTCCCTTTTTAGGTGATAGTAAAGCTGGTGTGGCACAAGGGCTCATGCTCTCTCTTATGAACCCTTTTTCTAACAATTCACAAATCTATCTTCTCATTTCCTCATTTTCTTTTGGAGACAGTCGATATGCAGCTTGGTTAGGTAGCTTGGATCCTGGTACTAAGTCAATATGGTGAGTAATACCTCGTGAAGGGGGTAAACCAGTAGGCAGCTCTGATGGAGTTATATCAGAATATTCTTTCAACAATTTTTGCATCTCTGGAGGAGGTTGGACTCTACTAGGCTCCTTTGCTTCCTTTGGGCATAACAAATAACAAGTTGATCCCTTGCTCTCATTGAAAAATTTCTTATAGCTTGTTGAAACAAGAGACAATGCTGATATTTCAAATGCATCATCTTCTTTCCATGGTTTTAAGAGTGTTTTCTTTCCTTCATGTTGAACCTCATAAATATTTTCCCTACCCCGATGAATTACATTTCTGTCATACTGCCAAGGTCTGCCCAACAATAAATGGCATGCATCCATTGGCAAAACATCACAATGCACTTCATCCACATAAGAGCCAATCTTGAATGCCACAAGACAAGATCTATCCACCAACACACTATGATCCTTCTTTAGCCAAGAAATTTTGTAGGGATTAGATTTTGGAACACAAGGAAGTTGCAATTTGTCAACCATCTCCCTACTCACCAAATTATCAGTAGATCCCCCATCTATGATCACCTTACATACCTTGTCCTTACATTTGCATTTGGTTCGGAAGACACTTTTCCTTCTCCAATCAGCTTCAGGAGTTTCTTTTTCCCCAGATATCAAAGTTCTCCTCAACATTAGGTTCTCTCCCGACTCTGCTTCAGCTTCTTCAACCCAACACTTTTCTTCTTCTTGGGCCACCATCACCCTTTTGGGGTTTTGAGGGCAATCTACAGCCTTGTGGGCTTCATCACAAATAAAACACTTTAAAGGCTTCCACTCACCAGAAGACGAACGTCCACGTCCTCTACCCCTAAAGCTTCCCCTTCCTCTAAAACTTGGATTCACACTCTCATCTGGTTCTTCTTCTTTATTAGACTTGGAGGAACTCCCTCTTCCTCTGTTTTGGTAGTTATCACTTCTCTTACTCATAAATTTACCCTTTCGGCTTAGCTTCTCCTCTGCCCTTAATGCATATTCATAAGCTTCATCCAATGTAGGCACTTTCAACAATGCAAGCTCATCTTGAAGTTGAAATTTGAGTCCATTCACATACCGAGCTGCTACTTGCTCTTCACTCTCCTGTATATCTATTCGAATTTGAAGTCTCATGAACTGTTCAGTATAAGCATGTACTGACTGGTCCTTTTGTTTCAAATTTTGGAATTCTTTAAACAATTTTTGCTGGTAATCAGAGGGCAAGAATCGAGCTCTCAAATGTTTAAGCATCTTAGGCCAAAGCCTAATTTTATCTTTTCCTTGTCTTCTCCTTGAAATCTGCACATTCTCCCACCACAAGGCTGCATGCGACTTCAACTTGGATGCAGCAATTTTCACTCTTTTTGGATCATCTTCATCAATGTCCTCCATGTCAAAATACTTCTCCAACTCTTGAACCCAATCTAGAAATACATCTGAATTGAGCTCTCCTTTAAAATCAGAAATGTCAACCTTTACCTTGGAACTTTGTCTTTTTAAGGCCTCAATAAGCCTCTCCATAGGGTCTACTGCATTGGCAACATTTCTACGATGGCCTGCATTCCTTCTGCCTCTTCCTCCCCAATTCACACGTACGCCCCTCTGGGCCATAGCTGATTGCTCTGATACCAAACTGATGTAGAGAGCACCTCTCTCTCTCTCAGCACTCTTCACCGTTCAGAGACCTGCAAGTTAGTTTCTAAGAAATAACCACTAACACCAAAAGAAGATGCAACTGCAACTGATAATCCAAACACAAGAAGAATCAAACCCAGAACACAGATCCATTTTACCAGTGATATGCCTGATAACATTGACAATAAATAGCAATCTTCTTTCCTTTGTTCTCATCCTTTTTTTTTTCCCCTTACAAATGAAACGTAGTCTCCACTTTATTTAACCCCAACCCCAAAAATAACCAAAAACCCTGCGCTTCCATAAAGAAGGCAGAACAAGCCAAAAATAGAGTCAGACTGGAGCTGACCGTTACAAACCAAAAAGCACGAACAGCAAATAAAAGAAAAGAGCAGACCGGTAGTGGAAGACCACAATTAATCAGCCGTTACATTAGTTTTTGTTCCCAATGGCTGGAAATGGCAGAAACCCTAGTTGGCTTCCTCATCAAACAATAGCATCAAGAAAATATCAATTCCTAGATATCTCAAATGGCTTGCCCTCAACTCCTTATATAGAATTCTCATTCACCTCCAAGAAGCTTCTAGAATAAAATACTATTTTATTATTTAAGTGACTTTATAATATAATATTTATTTAAGTCACTTAAGTCATTTTATTATTAAATTAATTAAATAATAAGTCATCCCTTTTTGATATTATATTTTATTGGAATAACTTAATAAATAATTAATTTAACAATCCTCCAATTCGGGGACATGACAGCCTCACTTCCTAGATAAGAGTGAAAAAATCGAAAGGGAAGAGGATGAAAGAAGCAAATGTGGTTTTCATGAATTCTCCTTGATTCAAATAGAAACTCTTCCATTGGCCCAAAAAATGACCGTTCATCTATTCAAGAGAATTCAAGCCAATTTAATTCACAAAACTTTTTTATACCTCACAATATTTTGGATACATAACCATCACTCAAAGGCATTGCTTGGAGCCATGTGAACCAACACAAAGTCAAGATGGTTGTTGCAAATTTTTGGTCTATAATATCATACCATTCAATGCAGAAAAAATCTCCTTTTAGGAGGCATTGGTAAACATATTCATCTTTTTGGTTCAAGGTTTAAGGCACCAAATCTTGATGATTTTGATAGATATGCTGAAGGAAGTCATCAAAATACACAAGTGATATTGTAAGATAAAGTTAAACACTAATTAACTTTATAGTGTTGCATTCCTCCAATGAAGTGACAAAGCAAAGAATGTAATCTATTGGAGATCATGGTCTTATATGTGGGATTTGAAAATATATTTCAAGTTATGACTAACAATGCACATATGTAGCAAATGGTACATTTTTTAGGAGCAAGATCACAATTTTTGGGGGCTATTATTGCATCCATGAAATTAATCATGTGCTAGGGGATATTGGAAAAAAATGGATAGGCGATAGTGTGGTTTAAGATGTAAGGAACATCATAAAATTTATCTACGATCACACTCTCATGCTTATCTTAATGAGAGTACACCAAAGAAAAGAATCTTTTTGTGATTGTAAGTCATTCATCTAGCAACAAACATCATCACATTGCAAAGAATTGCAGTGGCATTACCATATCTTAGCAAATGTGTGTGAGTATTGGGGGATTGAAGTCTACATATTTCCCAAAATATGAAGGGAAGGTCATGAGTACACTTTGTAATCTGCTTGTAAAGAGCACATATTACAAGCATCCTTAAGATAGCTTACTTGCAAACTTATGAATTTCTAATTCTTTGATTTTCTTTTTATTTTGGTTTTTGTTCAGTTTTCTATTAATTTTAATTTTTTGTTTTTCAAATTCCAACTCTTTTAGGTGATGGAACCTTTGTTCAAGTACCCATATTTCATTAATGGTGATAAAATGGAAATAGGTTATCTTGATGAGGCCATGGATAGGGCCAAGCAAGCCATAAAACATTATTATGGTATCTATATAGAAAATATGAATTCACTTGTGTAATTGATCGGATATGGAACAAGCAATTCCACCAACCAATACAAGCAATGGGGTACTATTTAAACCACAAATTGTTTTTAATCTTTTGAAGCCAATGTGGAGGTTATGGTTAGCCTCAACACATACATAGTGAGGATGACACCTAAAAGAAGCTTTAAGGATCAAATTTTATACAAGTTGTAGGTTTACAAGGCTACCAAGGGGAGGCCCTTTTCTCCAATTCAATACATTTGATAGAGAATGACTTGGTGATTAGGTTAAAAAAAATGAGAGCTTTAAATGCACACTTCTTTAACAAATGCAATTTCAATTTACTTTTGGTATTACAACATTACAATTTTGCAAATGTATACACTGCAAATTTGTGATGGAAAGATTATGGCACCTAAATATCAAATCTTTAGAGACTAGCCATCTATTTTTTATGCCAACCCTATAATACTTTTGGATGTGAGAACACTTGGAGCTTGTTTGAGAACATTCACATCAAGAAAAGAATTGAGTTGACCCAAGAGCACCTCAATAACCTGCTTTCATATAATATGATCTTAGCCTTAACATAAAAAATATGGAGAAGAAGGAATCTCATGATGCAATTAACTTGGATGAGAACAATCCATATTGAGATTGGATTGTTGATGTGAATACCATGTTTTTTGAGAAAGATATTGTAGAGGTGGAGAGGGAAACTAAGGAAGAAGAAGTGGAAGCATCAGGAGATAACATGCTTTATGATGCATTCATTCCTAAGGAGGATTTATTTTTCAATTCAAGGCTATTGACTATGAGGGTAGGTAAGAAGTACAACATTTGAGAGGTTTATTATTTTCTATGAAAAGAATCAATCATTATATGATATTGTGATGTGCAATGTACTCCCTTTTTATCTAATTCTAAGAAAAAATAGAATTATGTGGTATCTAAAATTTAAATTCATTCCTTATGCTTTTTATTCATTATTTAAGTTTATTTTATGAATTTATATATTTATTTTATTTGTCAAGTTTTCTTTGAGTCTTTTGCCAAGTCCAAGTTAAAATTTTGTATTTGGAAAGTTTAGGGCAAATATGATTTTTTAAAGTATGTTTGTGCTCATAGGCCTGCTTGTATGCTTATATATAAAAAATGTAAGCTTATGTGGCAGTAGAGTGTCCATAAGATTACATTCAATAACCATATATTTGTTCTTCTCCTTGATAATTGTGCCCTTGTGTTGGTGTAATGTCCCCTTCTCATCAGTGATCAGCATTGCAATTCATCAGTCTATTCCGGAACCCGTAGACTGGAATGAGGTGAAATTAGGGTTTCGTGGCTTGGAGTTTTGTGGCATTTCATGTTATTTACTATTTTTAGTAAATGCTAGTTGTGGCAGTTGCAGTTGTCTATTCTTAGTCCTTTGCAGTTGGAGCAGTTATTGTTATTATGGTTTGGTCTTCAGAAAACTTTAATTGGTGAAAAATATTTAATTGAAGGCATTATGTTTTAATTCACTGTTGACACCCCCCTTGGCCTAAGGAGATAACTTAAGTTGTTTTTAAAGTGGGGCCATGAAGGGTACGCCTTCATTATAAGATTATTTAATCTTTATTCAAATATTACTTCAGCTTGTTTTTGGACGCCACTTTTATAAATGTTACTTTTTTGAATAAAGTGAATTTCTCATGAGGCCTTTGGGACGCCACTTTGAGAAGTTGAATGGTTTTTGGAATTCAAAGGGACTCCTGTGTCTTTTGATCTGCTTCTCAGGCAATTGAAGAGTTTTGGTGAGCTCTTATTTATTGAAGGCTTTTGCTCCAGCATTTCATCCATGAAAATTATGCTAAAGTTATGCTGTCGAAATGACAATTGACATATTGCTTCGAGGAAGTCTACCTCCTAGCCTTTCATCCAATTTCGTGTTTGCAATATAACACCTAGTTGGCTACATTGCTGCTTCTCAACATCAGACTAGCAGATTGAGCATCAAAGATTGAAGATTTTGGAGTTTTTTCACAGTTCTGGTTTCCTGGTTTTTACACAGCTGAAGCTGATTTTTGCTCATATCAATTTGAGTGATTTTATTTTCATTCTGGGTATTTTGGCAATCAATTTGTTGACTCAAGGCGCCATCTTTCACCAAGAATTGGAATTTAATTCCAGGTATTCATTTTTATCTTGCAAAGTCGATTTTCCAAGGAGGCCGTACATTTCAGTTTGCATTGGGAATTGTGCCAAAAAATAAAGAACGTGATTTGCTGCTGTTTCTTCCTCCTGGTTTGGTCGCCTACCTTCTGAGAGACCTTTGCAACTGATTTCAGTCAATTCGGAGGTGAAATGAGTGAGTTATGAGTATTTTACTGTTTTTCAGTTTGCTGTTATAAATTTCCAGAACTCAGGATTTTACATCAGATTTATCAGTTTCCAGTTTTAATCATTTTTCAGTCATTGGAAAGCAAAGAACATTGTTAGAATTCATTCTTATCTCCTTATCTCATTTCTCTATCATTGTAATTCATGTATTTGCAGTCATTTTGAATTGTAAGGTTCTGATTAGTAGTACTATTCTAACTCATTATTATTGCTGCAACTATTTGATTAAATTCTCATTAAAGTCCCCTGGATGGTTTACCACCAGTGTGGTTAAATTGATTGTAACTCTTGTACCCACTCAAAGTGGTGAATCCCCACAGTTCCGTGGATGCCCGCCGCAGCGGATGAATTGTTTCTAGTGTAATCTTTTCCCCCCCACTGTTTGGTGGTAGCGTGGAATTGCTTTTCATGGCTGGTTATCCGCCTATCTGTTTATAATTTCAACTTTCTTCACTCCGTCATATGTTAGCACCTCGCCCTTAGTGGGATCTTGAGTGCACATTCTTGACGTTGAGTAGTTATTCAATTCAAGTTCAGTTTCAGTTTGATGCTAACGCTAATCCAGTCAACTAGTGTTGGTTTGTGTTATGATAATTCAAGAAAAAAATTGGTTAGCATATTTCAGTTGGCATGTCTCATAAGTTTTTGTGTTCTTCAATGTACAAGTTGAGAATAGATTGGAGAAAGGAGAATTACGCAGAAACAAATGATGTGCTAGCTCGTCTTATGTATGCACATCTAGTTACAAACATATTTGGAGCTCAAAGTATAAGCAATACTATAGCTAAGATTTTAGACAAAAATTGGGTAATACCTTCCACCATGTCCAACCTACATGTTTGTGCAAAACATTACTATGGGTATGAGACTAGATTGAGGCTTGAAGGTTACTTGTTTTGTGTTACTTGCTACTTAAGCCGACCTTTCCATTGTGCTACCAATCCATATATTGTGGCCACACTTCCATTTATTGAATGTGAGTTGTTTTTAAAACTTGTGTATTAAAATATTTGCACACAAATCTGCAAGCAATGTGATGAATGCCTTTAACACAATGTATTTTTTGGTAAGTGACAGTGTTGATGTAGTTTTCTTGATCATCAATGACGACCAAGATCTTGCGTGCTAGAGTGAATTCAGTTATCCATTGAAACATTTCAATGCCTATGACATATCATTCCCAACATAAATAGTTTAAAAATTATTTCAGTTTAATGTTTTTCTATTGAAAAGATATCACGTCTCTAGAGTAAATATGACAATGAAAACAATCACTTTTTCCAAAAACTATTGGCCCTAATGAAACTAGACTATTAGAATAGGAAAATTCTCTTACATTGCATCCTTCTTTCCAAATAGCTTCTAGAATTTTCAATTTGAATTTGTATTAAGTTCACTGTGCAATCAGACATAAGGTGCTAACAAGTCATAATTGTAACTAGACAACTAGAAATTTTTAAATTTGATTACAGTGTCACTAATTATCTTTTTTGGTTTTTTAAGCTTATTGGAAGATGGAGGAACCATATTCCAGTTTGAAGGGAGTGATAAAAGATGCGATAAGAAATCTGTCCTGAGAATTCACCAACCATCATTCTATTGGAAGGTATCAAAATCAAAATCCATATTGTAACTTTCAACTGCTTAGGAATGTCCCTTAAATCATTCTTCCATTAGGAATTCCATGCCAAGAATTGCAAAAGCTACAAAGACTCTATCTTCATTTTCTTGTGATAGATTGCAACCAGGGCAGGCCTTGGACTTGCCGATGCATATGTTGATGGTGATTTCTCCTGTGCTGATGGAGAGGAAGGCCTTCTGAATATGTTTTTGGTAACAACAATCCATCTTAAATTTTACACAAATATTTCTAAATATTTTAGCTTCTTTTTTCCTTGTAAGCTATTGATATGAATTTGAAAATTTTACAATTTGTGCAGATTCTCATTGCAAATAGCGATCTCAATCAATCTATAACAAAGAAAGATCGTCAAAGGTATCTTCAAGTTAAATTTATACTTTTTGCTAGAATGTTTTGATATTGAAGTTTGCTTGCCATAATTATATTGTTAATTCTACAATATTTATTATGTTATTATTTACCATAGGGGATGGTGGACACCAATGCTTATTACTGCAGCATATTGGTCTGCAACATCAGTCTTACATCATGTCTCTCAGCAGAACACTCTCACACAAGCTCGAAGAAACATCTCTCGTCATTATGATCTAGTTTGGTTTCTAACCTGAATGTTATCTATCTTTTTTTGTTGTGTAATATATTTGACTACAAACATTCAATTGATGCTAACTGGATTCAAATGAAGTGATATCATCTAACCAAATTTTCTGATGCTACATATTTGCATTGATTTTGAAATGAAAACTGATGAAAGCAAGAATAAAAAACAACTGTATAGGAGTCCAAATCCAAATGACTCCTGGTATAGCAGAAAAAGAGTCAGGCTCTGAATTTACAATGGATCATCATGGAAACGTTGGCACACTAGAAAATTTTCAATTAAGTTAGACATGAAGCGAGCATTCCAAGATGTTCATTTATGAAAGAAGAAAACTAGTTTTAGCATTCAACACTGTTTGAATCATCCTGGGAATACTGCAATACATTTACATGCAATAGCAGCTTCAATCATCCTTCTTAGGGATTGAAAAGACCAAAAATCTAGGAGGAAGATTGTCCATTGCTTTTTTGGCTAAAATGCAGTGTAAAAGCATATGGACATGTGTATCATGACATTAGCAATTTAAATTTAAGCCATTATAAAATCAGGCTAAAGAATAGATATTTAAATATCCCAATTGATTTTCAATTTAAACTCAACACCATTCAGGAAAGAGAAAAACTGAATAGGCATGTGTTCATAAACCTATACTCAATTTTCTTATACATTAAAACTTAAGAGGCTAAGTCCATCTAAATAAGTATGGTACATGGTATGATGTCAAATAGCATTTGATCCAGAATTATATAATCAAATTTGCACCTCTGCTCCCATGATCTGGGAGTGATAGACAAAAGAAAGTTATAACGGCAATATGATCAAATCTCTGAACCACAAGCATAACATCACAAAGAAAATCACTCAAAAATTAATCCAAAAAATGACTAAAAGAGGAAAGTACAACATCAGTCAATTTGACAAAGATTGAAGACTCTGAATATATTTATCAAGCATGAATAGGCGTCAAACTGTTCAAGCAACCTAATCAATGATGACTATTAAAATAAACATATCTTGAGAAGATGCAAAGCAGCTACAAGCCTACAGCAGATTCCTTGACCCTATTAAAATCCATGAGCATAAAACCCAAAACATCAATCAGAATATCTGTGCTACCTCAAAAAATTAGTCAGATCTTCAAATTGGAGAATATACAGTCTTATTAATGCTCTTCCAACAAAGGGCTAAAGTGTTATTAAAGTAGGTGAAAATACAGAAAAAGCATGCATTCTAAATAAGGAAACCTTTAAGGAATATGAACTCTTGTAAAAGTATAGTTGGAAACTATGTTCATTTATAATGAAATTACTACACATTAATATTACAAAAAAGAAAAAGAAACTACAAATAAACTTTGCCAACTATAGTTTTGGGGAAAAAAAGGTGGTGTATTCTATATATAAACAACAGGCTAGTGTTTTCAGGAAAATTTTACCAATTGGAAAAATAAAATTATTAAAATGGTTTAAAATGCAGGAAATTAGTTTAAAACGCCCTAAAAACATTTCTCTATCTCTAAAGAAGCTTTATAGAAAAATAATCAGGATATTTTAAATTGTGTAAATGCTTTGACAATACACATATTTTTGATAGAAATCAGCATAAGGTACAAAAAGGAAGAAGAAAGAAATAAAGAAATAATTCTAATGTCCAAAAATGACCAATGCAAATCAATAGAACCCAAAAGTAAGGCAAAGTAGAATAGTTAATAAGGAGTTCGAAAAGGAACTAAAATTGAAGTTCCCTGTCTACGAAATAGCAAAACTGCATAAGAAGAGGATAGGCATAGATGGGTAATCCCTATAGAAGTCATTGTATGCAAAAGTGCTAAAATACAATTCAGTCAATAAAAATAAACAAACCGGCCAAAGCAAACCACTGAAAGAGCCTAAAGGAAGAGGTTGACAGTAAACAAGGCTCTAGTTTATATCCCATTTGGGAGCAAAAGAGGGTCGGAATCCACATTGATCACTATGAAAGAGCTAATCATTATGTTCAAACAAATAGATTGGGATCAAAGGCCCCACTTAACAATAACAATAGCTCTTTCAAGTTTGAAAAAATGTGGTTTCCACATCAAAAATTCAACTTTTATTCCGGGCAATGGTCAGCTGATACATCTGATACTAAATGTTGTAGAATTTGGTTGTCAATTCAAAAATCAAGACAATTCCAAGCTTTGGACAAAACAGACATGAAGGTGAAAATAATCAACACTAGAGACGATGTTTGCAATTGATAATGTTCGATCCCTGTTTATAATACAGAACCCTCCAAAGATAAGGAAACCATGGCAACCAAATGACTTATGAGAAGGATAAAACTTAGATGATTAAACCTATAAAAAATAGTCAAAATTCCATTAGGGTTGTAAATTGTTGCATCTTGATGTTATAATATGGAGGATGTCCATAAATTATCCTATTCTTGGGGAGGTTTGTAAATTGTCCCATGAGTAAAAAATTGATATGAATAAGAATTGAAATGAAATTATGGTTTTAGAGGCTTCTAAATGCTTTAGAAATCATTATTTATCAGTTTTAGAAGCCTGTACAACAATAAAAAATAATTGTCTAATAAGGTGGCTTTATGTAGAGTGGATTGAATTTCATAAAGATGATTCTGATTCCTAGGAACTTTCCTTAGGAGAATTGCAGTTTAGAACTATCAGTTTTCTAATGCAATACTATTTATTCCTGTGCTCATATGTCTGAGCAAACTCAAATTGACCTTTAAGATGAAAAGAAGAATGCAAGAAGACAAGCTAAATATTACCCTAAAACATTCGGAGGGTGCTGCCCAAACATGGGAAAAAGATGGATTTTTAGTATTTACAGATCCTGATGGAGACTTTGCTAATTTTGTTGATGCTCTACCTAAGAGTGCAGATTGCAACAGGGATGGACCATATGATACCTAGCTAATGCACCTGTTTCAAAAAGATATGCCTGTGGTGTAATATAAAGATTTCAATTTTTTTGAGTCCAAGGCCAGGTTTTCTTTAAAGTTAATATGAAAGATATGTATTTATTATCTTTGAGCAGACATCCAAACAGAGGGAAGACTATTTGAGGCAAGCTCTTTCGAAAGAGATGTTATTGTATCTAGAAAGTATTAAAACGTATTGAGGCCCTTAAGAAGGGAGTTGTAAAAACTACTAAGATGTCTTTTCTATTTGAAAATAAGGGTAGGGATGAAAGAAGATCTGATTCCTCTTATTTTCAAAATCATAGCTGTCAGTCAAACTTAATCCTTCAATACCTCTCTTGAAAATCCTTGTCATGTGTTCTAAACCATGGAGCAAGGGACACTTATGCAACCCAAAAAATCGTTGGATAACTGAAGATATGCATCCATGTAAGCCAGAATTTGGGCTCCATATTGAAGATACCCCTGAGCAACCCGATGTTGAGAATAAGCCTGAATAGGAGTCTCCACCAATGGCAGAGATAGAGGAATCTTCATTACTGATAGTGGCAATGATTGGTTTAGAGCACCTTGATACATTCAATTTCTTTGCACATATAGAAAAGATTGAAGTTTTGATCATGATGGATTTTGGAAGTACTTTAAAAATCTTAAGATAAACAAATCTGCAGGTTGGACCTTCATGTAGGTACATCTGAAAACTTTCCGAAAAGAGTCCCAAGTCACCAAAGTAATCAATGCTTAAGTGCAGTAAACAACCTAGAGCTAATAGTTGGTGATTATACATTGAAAGACATTTTTTGTGTTGTAGATGTTGGAGGTGTGGATGTTGCTTTAGGCATACAGTGATTGTACTTAATAGATAGTCAACAAATCATCAAGGAATATTTCTTATATTCAAGCAAGGAGACAATGAATACACTATCAAGTCCTTAACTCCCAAGGAGATACATGTAATTTATTCCCATCAGATGGAGAATATCTAGAATGACATGCATTTTGGCTTCATGTTCCACCTTTATTGCATGGACGTTGATTCTTCTAACCAATGAGAACAAATTTCAGGAATTCCTTAGTTGCTTTATTAGTAGCAAGTGTTTTTTCAGGACCTTCTAAAGGAGATTCCCCCAAATACAAGAATAGAGCATATCACTAACATTGACCCTGCCAAGGGACCTACAATTGTCCATCCTTACAAATACGGTCTTCACAAAAATTTAAAATTTAGAGGATTGTGTAGGAGTTGCTAGAAATTGGAATCATTTTACCTAACATCTTTCCATATGCTCCACCAATGGTTTTAGCCAAGGAAGATGTATCCCATCTCTTGTGCATTGAATGATTATGAAGTGCAGGGAAAAAGCAGCGAAATAGCAAAAAATGTTTTTTCGAAAAGTAGAAAAAAAGCGCTATTTCAAAAAAGCGGGGAAAAAGCTATAAAAGGAGGCATGGGGTAGCTCATTGGGTCATGCTAAATATGATAATGTTATGCTGCCGGATTGGAACCTAAGAGTTCTTTCCTAAATCTTCAGAGGACGAAAACCCTCTCTAGGTTGCTAGTTTCGGATTTGGAAGATAGTCCGTAGCTGGTTGGGTGTGATTGCATTCAGTAATCACCATGGAGCTTACAAGAAGAGTATTTAGATTTTGGGTTTGATCATTTTAATGAGTTAGTGTTATGTTTGGTGATCATTCTCCATGATTTTAGTGAAATTTTGGAGTGTTGCTGATCATTTTAAAATTTTTGTAGCTCTTTTTTGCTAGTCAAACCCTTTCTTGACCTAGGCTATACCATAATTTCATTGCTACAGGATGAAGGGTTGAAGATTCTATTCTAGGTATTGACTCATTTGTTTCCTTGATCTTGGGAACCCCTTCTTGCCAATTTTCAGAATTTTAGGCAGAGTTTGTGATTTTTGGGAGCTGGTCACCCCTCCTAGAAGGCCATACCATTGGGGGGTTTCATTTTTTTGGGGAGTTGTGAAGATTTTTTCTCGTTTCCTTGCTATTTGGATTGATTTGGTGATGCCATGATCATTCTATGACCTTGCACTCAGTTTGTGAATGTTTTATGGCAAGTTGATGACTTCCTTGGGTTGTGTGCAATATTAGAGCTTGCTGTTTGAAGGATTCTCAGGCCTGCTGTTGCATATCAGACCCGCTGCAGCAACCTTTCAGACCTGATACAGTCATTTTGGGGTCAGATTGTGAGGTAAAATTGATAATACAATGTTGACGATATATGTTTACAAGTTGGGTTTCATGTGGAGGTGACGTGTCAGTCATATGCTTGCTGGTTTGGTGCATAAGACTGCTGCAACAACTATATCAGATCTGATATCTCTTATTTCCTTCATGTTATTTGAGGTATAATTGCTAACATGTTGTAGGGTTTAGGTCATGTTGATGTGATTTTCGTGACCGCACCAACACAGAATAAAGTTTCCCAACGGATACTCTATCCTCTCTTGAACAAAGTATTCAACATGCTAAAATTGTGAGTGAGTTCATGCTTTCAACTCTAAGGTACCAATAATGCAATAGAATACCCTCAGTTGGTTCATTGTGATTTTGCTGGTATCATGAGGGGACTTACAAAATTGTTCGACAGTTGATAGCAGACAGTAGATTAAGCGTTTCACGTGGTTCGAATGATTTGGGAACTGAGCACAAGTTTCCTAACGCTAACCAGAAATGAACTAAATTTAAAATGAGTGTAGGGCCTAAGAGGTTTATGTTCTATCTAAGGACGGGATGTGGGATCAATCTCAACAGACTTCAACCAAACTCTGCTCCACCTCACGTTGGACAACTTACACAAAGTTGGTGCAATCTTCAAGGGAGTGGCAAGAAGTTTTCAAGTCACAGTTCAACATAAAGACACCATCAAGACGATGCATGCCAAGACATGAACCACAACCGAAGTTAAGTTTGTAAAGTTTTCCAGTTGACCACACAAGGAAAACTTGTTGTCAGCAAGGTGCTAGTGGTATGGATTAAAAGAAGTTGCCTTGATTAACTCCACAAGTCCACAGCTAACATCTACTTGCACGAAAATGAAAAAATACTCTACTTTACGCTACTTGAAGTCGAAGGGATGAAGAAATCTTGCTAGCTACTCATAACAAAGATGAATTCACCATTCAATGAAAGATCTTTTATTACAATAGTTTTTCACAACAATCTCTTACAAAGTTTTCAAAGGAAAACTTTCCTCCTCCTTCAAACTACGCTATGCTAAGATATTACAACTAAAGTGTCTCTGCTCTACTCTCTAGTCTGATCTCTAAGCTCTACTACCAAAGTACAAATGAGGGGGGATGCCCCTTTATATAGATGGCCAAGTCCAATGGACGGCTTAAATTACAATTGGCTGGATGGCCCAGATTATGCCACCTTAGCCCTAACAAGATTCACCCTAAAAACCGCCACCAAGAGGAGTGGGGTAATAAATGAGCCATTAATGTCCATCATCTTCCAAAAGATTCCTATTTTGAAATGCATTCATACTGTTCTTGTTCTTGACTACATACTTGATCAAACAACTTCAACTTCTGGCATGGCATGCACGTTCTCATTTTGAAATTCCAAGACTGGAACCTCATTCTTCTGCTTGATGATGATTTTCCTCTTTAATGTTGTTCTTCAACCTTGAAGTACTTGAGGATCATTTCTAACCTTTGGGCCTTCATCTTTTCCACTCCTGGACTTGATCATTTTTTTTCCTGCAACCCACTTGACTGCGTTGGGTGCACATTGGGTCTTTGAGGAGAGACTCCAACACTTAGCCATTTCTTGCAACTTTTCTTCTTTCATGTTTTGGGTGCAACCGAGATCTCGTGGAAGAGCTCGAAACTCATAATTTTATCTCCCTTCGAAGGCTGTAATATCATCGTGCTTCATCACTTCAAGTCATCGTGCTCTGGCCTCGACGTTCATCCTGCAAAACAAGCAAGGAGAAGAGCATTAGAACACTTCATAATATAAATTCACTTTACTTACCTGATTTTCATGCTCCTATCTTTTAGGTTTGAGTGATCTCTAGCCAACTTTTCTTTCTTCACGATTTTCAACATCTGTAGGCTGGGGCATATAACACCTGTACATCATATTTCAATTCCTTAGACAAATTTTCAACTTCTTCAAGGGCATATTTTTTTTTTAAATTATCTTTTAAAAGTGTTAGCTTCAACTGCATCTTCTTCACTTTTCAAGCTGAGGCATTCACTCTGACATTTCATCCAACTCTGGATCGAGCAAAATGTTTTCATCAAGAATTTGATCAAAAATTATCCAGGCATCCAACTTCAAATTTATTCACCAAGGAATTTTTATGTCCACAACACATTTTATTCCTTAGAAATTTTTTAAAATTTTCCCCTTAGAAAATTCATTGTTTAAGTGCCCATCAAAAAATCTCCATCCTGAAGGCCTCGACAAAGTGTGGAAGACCTTAAATTTCATTCCTCATCGCAGACATCCGATACCTAGAAGAAAATTCCCTTCAAAAAGCGTCAAATTCATGTGTCTCCAAACGAAGGGGTACATTTAATTTTTTGAATTTTCAAACCTTAGAAAAATATTTTCTATCAAATTTATTTCCATTTTTCATCTCCGGGCATATTTTCTTTGCTCTGCCTTGAAAATTTTTATCATCCTCATGAAGTTGGAGTATTCTTGACATATCCACATCCAATTTTATTCATGCCTTAGCAAATTTTACCTCCTCCATCAACTTGGGCATATTTTCCTCTAGAGGAAGGTGGAATTTCAACACTTAGAATTTTTTTAACATTTTTCATGAGCATGGGCGCAAATAGGGGATCTAGAAGGAATTTTGAACACTTAGCAATGTATTCATCACCACCTCTTTCCAAGGGCGCATATGACCCCCTCTACTTTCATTTTCACTTGCCTTAGAAAATTTCTTGCCTCCTCAACTTGCAAGGGCGCATTTAGGGTCCAAGCTTCAAGTAAGCAATACTTAGAAAAAATTTCACTTCATCTCCATGTTAAGGTGCATTTTTAGGGGTGAGCTTCCAATCTCCAATACTTAGAATATTTCTCCAAGCTCTCCATGCAAAGCAAGGCGCATTTAGGAGGCGATACTTTAAGTTTTCACACTTAGGAAATATCAAAATTTCCCCTCAACTCTTAGGGGCACATGACCCCTTGAACTTCAAATTTCAAGTACTTAGAAAATTTACCTATCATCTCCTTCCTCAAGGGTGCAAATAAGGGTGTCTACTCCAAGTTTTGAACACTTAAAAACTTTTCTTGCCTTCATTCCTTGCTTGGGCGCATTTAGGGTGTCCAACTTCAAGCTTAAATGCCTTAGAAAATTTTCAATCACCCTCTCTTCTCCTTGGGCGCAAATAGAGGTTTAGGCTTTCATTTTTCATACTTAGAAATTTTCAAATCACTTCAATCTTTCAAGGGCGCATTTGAACCTCTCTACTTCAAATTTTTCAGATTTAGAAAATTTCTTATCAACTCCTTGAGGTAGGCGCACATGAGGGGTTATGCTTCAAATTTGAAGTACTTAGTCAATTTTCAAGCCTCCTCCTTCAAGTTTGGGCGCATATAGGGGTAGTAACTTTGAGTTTAAAATACTTAGCAATATTTCCATGCCTTTCCTCAGGATCAAGCCGCAAATGAAGGCCTCTGCTTTGAATTTTGAGTTAGAAACTTTTTCATCAATTTTCAACCTCAAGGGTGCATTTACCTAGGCAAGCTTTCAATTTTCCAGACTTAGTAGCATTTTCATTTGTCTTCTTGCTCTCAAGGTGCATTTTGCAAGTCGAGCTTCCATTTTTCATGCCTTAGTAGAATTTTCATCCATCTTCAGCTTCTCAAGGTGCATTTGGTAGGTTGAGCTTCCATTTTTCCAGGCTTAGATAGATTTTCAACTCACTTCAACGTGTCAAGGTGGATTTAGGGAGGTGTTCTTCTGACTGCTCATGATGTCTCCAGATTGCCCTAGTTTTCTATTTTTAGAAAGTTTTGCATTCTTCATGTTTCAAGCTAAGTTATGGCTCCGGAAGCCCTGATTTTTTCTTTCCTCGATCATCGTGACGTGACTGAGTTATTGACGCCTGATGCATGCATGCCCTTGCTATTTGTAGTAACCTGCTAAAAATAGTAACTGTTTGATTTTTGAATCTCTGTAGCTCCGTTTGGTCTGAAATTCGAACCATGGGGTCCTCATCACTTATTTGACCTGTTCATACCGATACCTCATGTTGACCTCCTATTTTTGGCATGTTTCTAGAGGGGGTTTACTATTTATAGCCACTACCTTTTTCCGAGACCTGAGCCACAACTCCGTTTGACTTGAAATTTGAATGATGTGGTCCTCATCGGGCGACTTGCCCATTCACACTGGCGCCTACTGCTGATTTACTATTTTTAGCCAGTTTCTGGAACGCCTTACTATAAATAGTAAGTGCTCTGATTGCCCTCAAATTTTACCTGTGGATAGCTTGAAAGATGTTGATCGCAGCGGGATACACTAGTTTTTGAAAATTCTGGCATTTTACCCCTCTTTTTGGGTCTCGAAGCTAGAAACCCTAATTTGACTTGCATGTATATCAAATGATCTCCGTTTGACCTCATTTCTGCTTCATGTCAATCAGTTTATGATTATGAAGTGCTGGGAGGTGGCTGCCAGAGTGGATTTGCTAAAAATAGTAAGTTGCTAAAAAAGTGATCAACCAACTTTGCATGTCACACCATTGCGAAGCTCTCGAAAAACCCATAAGGAATATGTTGACATGGAAAGAAAACCCTGACATGCAAACCCTAAAAATAACTTCTAAAGGCTGAATTCTGAAAGTCATTATCTCACTTTGCATGTTATATCTCCGCGAAGGTCTCTGAAAACCTAGAAAGAATCTCTAGACATGCATGAAGAACTTCACATATAAACCCTAAAATTTGCTCCGGAAGCCGAACTGCTAAAAATAGAAAGTTGTATGTTTTAGCTCAAAATCTGCAGATGAGCAGCTTGACATGTTCTGGGTGCAGTGTAGCGATCGGAACTTCAAAAGTGTTGAAAGAACGCCCCAAATCTGACACTTACTAAAAATAGTAAGTTGTCAGAATTCATTGAAATTTTGTTGGGGACCTGCTGGAAGCATATTGACTGCAACGTTAGTCTCAAATTTCAACTTACTTACTCCATTTGACCTCAAATTGGCTAGAAAACTCAAAACCCTAGTTCTATAGACTTAGCCAAAATCTCACGTTTAAGCTCAAAGGCGAGCACATACCCAGAAAGGCACACAACAGAAGAGAGAGACAGAGAGAGAGAGAGAGACAAAACCAAAGCCAAAAGACGAGGAACTGAACAAAAATTAGGGGTCCCCATTTGAATGGGGTGATGTGTGAAAAGGTCACAACATCTGGCATCCCCACGGGAAAGTGTTGAAAAACACTTTAAGAATTGAACCTTGGTTAATCTTTCTCGAATTATCATAGGGAAAGGACACTCACTCAAAAGGGGAGAAAAATCTGATATTGGATTAGAACACTTTTATCCAATGCCCTCGTGCATTCATCCCGCCTCTGAACCATCTTGACCTCTAGAATCAGCTGTGACAAGTTATATAAATACCTTAACTTCAAAAGCATCCTGGACATTGCCTCGCTGTCGGTCAGGCATCCATAGCCCTGACGAGGTTGTCGCTACAATTCCCATGAATATTGCTCCACTACCAGCCAGGCATCCATAGCCTCGGTGGAGTTACTGGCATATTCCCAAAACCAATATTTCATAATATTTTATTTTCATCTCTCATTTTCTTTTCTTTCCTGATATTTTCTTTTTAGCACACTTTCTTTTTCTTTCTGATTGATTTTCCGTCAATTCCTCAATTGGCTGGCAAGTAATGAAACCTCCAATGGGTTTGAGAATTGTAGTGGCGTTGAAGCAAGACGTAAAATTTTCACCTGCCATAACTTCTCTCGAGAAACCAAAATGATTCAAAGCAGTTTGTTTGACAGGTAGGATGTTGGACTCACGTGTTAAGACACAATAGAGGGTTAACCTCCCGAGATGAGTTTAATTCCAAACCAGATGATGACAAAAGTGTTATCACGGAATCTAGCAGCGCTCGTTCCACGGATAACCCCCCTACGAAACTTGTCCGTTTCCTAGGATTCGTGAAGTTCAAGTACGCATAACGAAGTGATTTTCAAGCCACCTCGAAATGCGTTCCAAAGTCTCAAATAGTCAATTCAAGCATTCCCCCATGTTCGCCTAGCGAAGACCTTCGAAACGAGCTCCTTCGCGAAGTCTCACTGTTCGTACTTAGCGAATTGCGAAAAATGCAGTGGCTCTGAAAAAGTGCGCTCCTGCTCTGAAAGCCAAAATTTGGCTAAGTCTGAAAAGTGCAAGGGCGCTAAAATTTAGCGCCCCTGCATGAAAGTGAATTTTTTCCAAAATGTAATAGCTCTAAATTTTAGCGCCATTACACTTTTTCCTGACACTTAAACTTTTTTGGCCCTGGCACGTTTCTTCATGATTTTCGCGTCTTTCGTCAATCGTGCCACTTTTCGTGCCTAAATTTATTGCTCGACTTGAGTTAGGTTTTCGATTTTCTCTTTCACTTAAAAGTGTTTTAGTTCGCCATTTTCATTGTTTATGATTTTAGTTCTTCCTCTCTTCATGCTGGGCGAGTTTTCTTCAAACTGCAAATACGTTTTTTGAGTTTTTCGACATCCCTCTCCAGCGTTTTTCGTGTTTCATCTTTGTAAGTTGTTACCCTTGCTTTCTCTTTATTCTCCAATTTCGATTGCAACTCTATGCAGACAAACACTTTGCAAACCCCGAGCGCCGTTTTCATTCACCATTACATCCGTTTTCCAAAATCATGTCTCAGATGCAGAAGCGCTAAAATTTAGCGCCCTGACATGTTGAAATAAATTCTAACTTTGAAAAGTGCAAGGGCGCTAAAATTTAGCGCCCCTGCATCAAAGACTGAAATCTCCAAAAATGTAAGGGCGCTGAATTTTAGCGCCCTTACACTTTTCACAATCTTTTTCCTGACTTAGTCATTTTTTGTGCAATGGAGCTAAATTTTAGCACCTTTACACTTTTCTTCCAGACTTAGTCATTTTTTGTGCAATGGAGCTGAATTTTAGCACCTTTGCACTTTTTCCAGACTTAGTCATTTTTTGTGCAATGGTGCTGAATTTTAGCACCTTTACATTTTTGGCAGTTTTTAACCTAGTTTCTTCAAAATTGCTCTGTTTCCATTCCGAACCCCATTTCTTCGCTCCCGCATCGTTTTGCGTGCCTTGTCATCCGCTCCACGCTTCCCAATGCTACTTTTTTTGCTAACGCCTGTTGATTCACCATCCTTGCAGTTTCTCTCTAGATCTCGTCAAGTGATCCCGAAGGTGATGTCCTTTGATCTTGGTTCATCCAAATAAAAAGTTCATGCAGGAGACCAGGAAGAAGTATGAAGACTCCGCGCCCAAGCAAAGAAACATGAAGAAGCTTCCTGTTCTCCAGTGTTAGACATTTCCGGTGCATCCCATTATGCATCTTGTAAATATTTCTCGACATTTTCGAATGTCTTATTGTAAATTGTAATTACACCAAGTCCAAAGATGTAATATTTTGAAAACAAATTACACTTTGACTTTGGTCAAAGTTAGGTGAGATCTCCTAAAATCGCTCACCTAACTCTCCCTGATTTTCTCAATCTCTTTCCTTCTTTTGCTCATCCCTCTTTCTATATAATGTGAGGGATTTTCATTGTAAATTATCTTTTAGCCTTTTGCAACGAAGTGCTGCCCTTTTGTAAGAAAATTTGTGAAACTTTGCGTTCATGCTTTGTGAATGAGATTCGATTAATAAAGAAAAGGATTGCAAGCCAAACTTTGCATTGGATTCGATACTTTTGTGAGTTAATCTGATTTGGTAGTGATTAGTTCGAAGAATCTGAAAGACTCTAAGTAGTTGATGTAAACTTTGTGTTACATTTGTTATTTAGATTGCATTGTTATTTTTGTTTATCATTGGTTGAATGATCTACAAGACTTTGTGCTTGTAATCATTCATGCTCTTGCATGTTCTGTTGAGTGATCTACAAGACTTTGTGCTTGTAATTATTCATACTCTTGGATACTCTTGTCGAAGGATCTACAAGACTTTGTGCTTGTAATCGTTCGTGCTATTACACTTTTGTTGGATGATCTACAAGACTTTGTGCTTGTAATCGTTCATGCTGTTTGAAGAATTGTTGCGTCTAAGAAGACTTTGTGCTTCTAACGTAGCAAACGGTACGTTTATGCAGATCCAACATTGATAAAGCTACGGAACGACTTTGTGCCTTCGTGAGCTTTCCCTTTTTAATTTATTTGTTTGTTGTTAATTACTTCTGGTATCTCTACGCAGCTTTGACGAGATAGAGATATTGGCATTACTGCTAGTTGTTCGTTTCAAGTTATCAAGAATTGAACTTCCAACACGTGAAGCATTGTAAACATCTTCTCTGAAAAAGAGAAGGATGAATGTAACACACCCCCCCCACTCCGTGAATTTCATGTACATTTTGTAATTACTTGTGTGATTTACTATTGTTTCTCTTAGCAGTAAGAAGGGCGCCTCCCCTTTCCGAGAGGAGAGATTCACATCTCACATAGCTGTGGCTGAAGTCCAAGTTGTGTAATCTATTGAAAAGTTGATTACATAATTTTCACCCAACAAAAAGGAAAACAACCTTGGTTTACAATGTTTGCACAAATTCCAGTGGAAAGAAACCAAATGGTGAAAGAAAAACATCACCCCATTCGCAACGGGAAACCCTAAAATCCTTGCCCATTCCAAACCAAAACCACCTGAGCGAACAACTCAAGGGAAGAACGCCAAACCAAAAACCCAAAGGGAAACAAACCAAAACCCAAAATGAAACAAACCAAAAGAAAACGAAAAAGCAAACCTAAATCTAACTATATTACAAGGTAGGCTCTTAGAGGGAACCTAGGACTAGAAATAATGCTTGAGGAATTTCCCATTGACTGGCAATGGGATATCCTTTCCTGTTTGTGTCTGTAACTTAAATGCATTATCTCTTAGGATCTCAGAAGCTTGACAAGGGTCCAACCACGATTTGTCAATCCGTCTGTTCATAACTTTTTGATGCTTAGCCAAACTTTCTAAAGCTTTATCTCTTTTCTCCTCCAAGTGCATTAACTAGGACAATCTAGCTTGAACCGGGTCTTCTCCCTTATTGACTTCCCCACATTCTTCTTTCAAAATGACTTGTTGAGTCATATTTGGGACTTTCTCCAAGGAGATCTTACTCATGGCACTTGTACTCTCTGAATGGAAAGCCCTATGAATCCTTCATGGATTGGGTGATGATAAGCCTTCGGTGGAGGCATTTTTTGTCTCTTGCTTTGCACCTTTTAACACAAAATCTCCAAACATCCTTTCATTCTCATCCCCACTCGAATCATTTTCAATCAACACTTCGGTGGAGCCAGGCGTATCCTCTAAAAACTTTTCTTCCTTTGAGCTCTGCAACATGAGGACTTCTTTCTTAACGAGCTTGTATGAACCCAAATCCGTTTCCACGAAAAAAATATCACTAGATTTTCACCACATTCTGTGATCATCAATCTGAGCTGTGGTGTACTTTCAATTTTTATCTGATTTGGAACTCCTCTCCAAGACAACCACATGTGGGAGAAGTCAGTCACAATGTATCCATTCAATTTCCTTGACCAGTCCCTGCTCAATAGCATGCCATAACCATCAGGTATATCCACAACTGATATGTCAATGCGACTCTGTACTCTAGGATCCGCTGCTAGCTGCATATGGATACTATTTAATTCTCCTACAACTGGAACTTTAGTCTTATCTAGCTGAGTCACCTTCTTGTTGGTCTAGAGCGGAATTATACCCAACGCCTGACATACCTTCAAAGGAATAACATTACTTGATGCACCGGAATCGATCAAACAGTTATGCAATAACTACCCAAAAAATTCTGACTGAAACAAGGAATGGGGCTGGCTCATCCTTCATTCCTTCCCCTGATAAAAAATGATTGGATTTTTCCTTCCATCTATTGAAGCGTTCTTACTTTCATCTTCTCTATCCAACTGAACTTGGTTATCTTGAGCAACATCTTTCAAATTCTGCGTTTTCTCTTGTTTTTGCTTCTGCTTTGCAGGAATATCGAACCAAACTCTCCTATTATCTTCAATCCTCGACTTTTCAGGAGTGTTTGAAGAACCTTGTACCATACCTACGAATTTTTGAGGCTATTGCAGAGCCTCCCAAGTGTTAAATGGCGCATAAGGCATCTCTTCTACCACATTCATGTCCTGTGTTAGATGAGACTGTGTGACAACAGGAGGATTTCTTGGTGCACTGGTTGCTTCTTGGGACATACTCCCCACAACAGGTGTTTCATACAAACTTCCCAGAATTGTATCTCTGACCTCTAAAATCTTCATTAGCTCATGTAGGGGGAGACTAACCTTCATCCTTTTGAATTCTTCTAGTACATAAGAGCTAAGTCTTTTCACGTCCTCTCTAGGAAGACTCTCCTTTGTCCTTGCCCAACTTGATGAACGGGTTGCTAAATAGCTTGTTTTCCACCTTCACCTTGCGTTACATTCTGTCGCCTGTACTCTGGAGAATCTCTTGGTAAACTTGGATTATTGCTTGCATTGGGATGCGGCGGAGTTGTGAAATTATTTGGAGGTACTGATGATGTCAGAGGTTCACCTTGTTGGTGGTAATTCCTCTAATATACCTTAGAAGCTTCACCTCTAGTAGTCTAAAAAGATTGTACCTCCCTTCTTCCTTCTACCAAAACACTGTTGTTGAGAGGTGGAAAAACATAACCATCTTTATGAAGAGGCTCTTATGGTGATGCATACGTGGTGTGAAATTTTGACAGTATTTGAAACTCTGGCATCCCCATGGGACCATTTGTTGAAGCCGATGGAAACTTGTGATCAACTGGTGGAGGCGTGTAACTCCGAAACTCAAGCAAGAAATCAGAATCTTCTATTATCAATGCCTGATCATATCTGGGTGTGGGACTAGTTCATATCCTATAACTGGAGGGTTCTCTGTGGCCTCCATGTTCCTTGCTTCACTCCTACGAATACCAACCACAACTTGGAATTCGTGACACTGAAGCTCAGAGTGTTGGTTTGTGTTATGTAACCTACACCATCATGATGAGGTAGTTTCTACCATATAAACTCTATCTGCAGGACGATTTTCAGGAGCTGGAAGATTGTCCAATGGTGACGAGACACCTCCATTGTTGGGCCCTGTATTCCAAGACCTCTTCTGAAATCCTTGATTGTTATTCCTATACCCATGACTGTTTTCATGACTGTATCCTTGATGGGTATCCTGATGACTCTAAGGATTATTTTGATATCCTTGGTTAGCACCTTGGTGTGCCTGATAATTTTCTTGCATAGTTGGCATCTGATTATTTTGATTTTTGAGGTAAGTCACCTCAGTTGACAACCTCTTCACTTGCTCTATTAAATCTTTTATTTCATCTTTCTCCTCTTGAGTTTTCACTGGCAACACTGTGTTTTGGAGATAGATAGGTTGTGTAACTTGCGTCTGGGACAAAGGCATCCCAGAATGGAGAACTAATTGACTTGATGGTGCTTGTACTTGATAAGCTGGTTGTGGAGTTGCATTCAGCACCGAAACTTGTTGATTCCATGTTGAGCCAAGTGTTGGCACTTGATTGTTTACTGTGACTAGGCCAATATATAGTGAGGGTCTAGTTATATTTTGTCCTAAACCTTGACTTACTTCAACAACCTTAGCGTAAGCTTGATTCATGTTTGTCGGAGTGGGGTGAGATTTCGCGAACATCGCAGTTAAAGGATCAAGTGTCAAATAGTAGCTTTCTCGAGCATCAGCAACAACATAAGGAGTGCATAACCTTGTGAGGGCCTTTTGGAACCTATTGTTGAATGCATGGATGGGCTCTTGGTCCTGTCTTCTTACTTCTACAAATTGACAATAAAGCTCTACAAGGGTGACTGGTATACCAAACTTTCCAATGAAGGCTTCCTTCATCTGCTCCCATGTTCTTATAGACCCCACTGGTAGGTGAATGAACCAAAACTGAGCCTCCTCTCCCAAAGAATGTGGAAAGAGGCGGCAAGCCATGTCTGCATACCCAATCTGCCTATTGCATAGGTGATTTTCAAACATCTTGATATGGTCCTCATCCGTGTGGTTAACATCATTGAAAATGAACTTGGTACAAAAATTTTCAAGATTCTTTGGCATGTTGTGGTAATCAGGAAATTCTAGTGGAGACGGGTTGGTAACCAACCACGTAGCACCATTTGGAGCCAGTTGGCCTCCTGGTTGAGCCATTGCTTGAATTGGTTGTCACCTTTGATAAACGATAACTTGGGCTGGTTGTTGTACAGTAGATTGAACTTGTTTTGGCTGAGCAAACCTCCAAGCACTAAGTGGAGTTCTGAATAAGCTTGAGATTTCTTCTTTGCTTTCTTCGCTTGACTGAAACTCTTTGTTTGATGAAAATGCTTCACTTGATTGAATTTCTTTGTTTGATCGGGCTTCTTTCTTCTTCCTTGATCTTGTAGGTAGCTCTAACTCCACAAAATCTTTAGATGAATTGTGTGTAGACCTCAAGACTCTCTTAGGCTTTTCTAGCGAAAACGAACTGATATGATCCAAGATTCTATTGGCGGCACACGGGGTTCTTCAATCTTGAGAGAACACCATCTTGACATCATAATTTTCTCCAATAGAACTTTTTGTACTTCAAACCCTTTCTACTTCAACACAACTGTACGTTGTAGCTGTTAAGGCCCTCCTTCTAGCGCCAATTTTGTTGATGTGATTTTCGTGACTGCACCAACACAGAATAAAGTTTCCCAATGGATACTCTACCATCTCTTGAACAAAGTATTCAGCATGCTAAGATTGCGAGTGAGTTCATGCTTTCAACTCCAAGGTTCCGATAATGTAATATAATACCCTCAGTTGGTTCATTGTGATTTTTCTGGTATCACAAGGAGACTTACACAATTGTTCAGCAGCTAATAGCAAACAGTAGATTAAGGGTATCACATGGTTCAAATGATTTGGCAAGTGAGAACAAGTTTCCTAACGCTAACCAGAAATAAATTGAATTTAAAATGAGTGTAGGGCCTAAGAGGTTTATGTTCTATCAAAGGACGAGATGTGGGATCAATCTCAACAGACTTCAACCAGATTCTACTCTGCCTCATGTTGGAAAACTTACACAAAGTCGGTGCAATCTTCAAGGTAGGGGCAAGAAATTTTCAAGTAACAGTTCAACATAAAGACACCATCAAGACGATGCATTCTGAGACGTGAACCACAACCGAAGTTAAGTTTGTAAAGTTTTCCAGTTGACCACACAAGGAAAACTTGTTGTCAGCAAGCTGCTAGTGGTATGGATTAAAAGAAGTTGCCTTGATTAACTCCACAAGTCCACATCTAACATCTACTTGCACAAAAATGAAAACCTACTCTACTTTACGCTACTTGAAGTCGAAGGGATGAAGAAATATTGTTAGCTACTCATAACAAAGATGAATTCACCATTCAATGAAAGATCTTTTATTACAATAGTTTTTTGCAACAATCTCTTACAAAGTTTTCAAAGGAAAAATTTCCTCCTCCTTCAAACTACGCTATGCTAAGATATTACAACTAAAGTGTCTCTGCTCTACTCTCTAGTCTGATCTCTAAGCTCTACTACCAAAGTACAAATGAGGGGGGATGCCCCTTTATATAGCTGGCCAAGTCCAACAGATGGCTCAGATTACAATTGGCTAGATGGCCCAGATTATGCCACCTTAGCCCTAACAAGATTCACCCTAAAAACCGCCACCAAGAGGAGTGGGGTAATAAATGAGCCATTAATGTCCATCATCTTCCAGAAGATTCCTATTTTGAAACGCGTTCATACTGTTCTTATTCTTGACTGCAAACTTGATCAAACAACTTCAACTTCTGGCATGGCATGCACGTTCTCATTTTGAAATTCCAAGACTCCAACCTCATTCTTCTGCTTGATGATGATTTTCCTCTTTAATGTTGTTCTTCAACCTTGAAGTACTTGAGGATCATTTCTAACCTTTGGGCCTTCATCTTTTCCAATCCTAGACTTGATCATTTTTTTTCTTGCCACCCACTTGACTGCTTTGGGTGCACATTGGGTCTTTGAGGAGAGACTCCAACACTTAGCCATTTCTTGCAACTTTTCTTCTTTCATGTTTTGGGTGCAACCGAGATCTCGTGGAAGAGCTCGAAACTCATAATTTTATCTCCCTACGAAGGCTGTAATATCATCGTGCTTCATCACTTCAAGTCATCGTGCTCTGGCCTTGACATTCATCCTGCAAAAGAAGCAAGGAGAAGAGCATCAAAACACTTCATAATATAAATTCACTTTACTTACTTGATTTTCATGCTCCGATCTTTTAGGTTTGAGTGATCTCTAGCCAACTTTGCTTTCTTCACGATTTTCAACATCTGTAGGGTAGGGCATATAACAGCTGTACATCATATTTCAATGCCTTAGACAAATTTTCAACTTCTTCAAGGGCGTATTTTTTTTTTAAATTATCTTTTATAAGTGTTAGCTTCAACTGCATCTTCTTCACTTTTCCAGCTAAGGCGTTCACTCTGACATTTCATCCAACTCTGGTTTGAGCAAAATGTTTTCATCAGGAATTTGATCAAAAATTATCTAGGCATCCAACTTCAAATTCATTCGCCAAGGCATTTTTATGTCCACAACACATTTTATTCCTTGCCCTAGAATTTTTTTAAAATTTTCCCCTTAGAAAATTCATTGTTTAAGTACCCATAAAAAAATCTCCATCCTGAAGGCCTTGGCAAAGTGTGGAAGACCTTAAAATCCATTCCTCATCGTAGACGTCCGATACCCAGAAGAAAATTCCCTTTAGAAAGCATCAAATTCATGTGTCTCCAAACGAAGGGGTACATTTAATTTTTTGAATTTTCAAACCTTAGAAAAATATTTTCTATCAAATTTATTTCCATTTTTCATCTCTGGGCATATTTTCTTTGCTCTGCCTTGAAAATTTTATCATCCTCATGAAGCTGGAGTATTCTTGACATATCCATAGCCAATTTTATTCATTCCTTAGCAAATTTTACCTCCTCCATCAACTTGGGCGTATTTACTCTAGAGGAAGGTGGAATTTCAACACTAGAAATTTTTTAACATTTTTCATGAGCATGGGCGCATATAGGGGATCTAGAAGGAATTTTGAACACTTAGCAATGTATTCATCACCACCTCTTTCCAAGGGCACATATGACCCCCTCTACTTTCATTTTCACTTGCCTTAGAAAATTTCTTGCCTCCCCAACTTGCAAGGGCGCATTTAGGGGTCCAAGCCTCAAGTAAGCAATACTTAGAAATTTTTTCACTTCATCTCCATGTTAAGGCGCATTTTTAGGGGTGAGATTCCAATCTCCAATACTTAGAATATTTCTCCAAGCTATCCATGCAAAGCAAGGTGCATTTAGGAAGTGATACTTTAAGTTTTCACACTTAGGAAATATCAAAATCTCCCCTCAACTCTTAGGAGCACATGACCCCTTGAACTTCAAATTTCAAGTACTTAGAAAATTTCCCTATCATTCCTTCCTCAAGGGTGCATACAGGGGTGTCTACTCCAATTTTTGAACAATTAGAAACTTTTCTTGCCTTCATTCCTTGCTTGGGCGCATTTGGGGTGTCCAACTTCAAGCTTAAATGCCTTAGAAATTTTTCAATCACCCTCTCTTCTCCTTGGGCACAAATAGAGGTCAGGCTTTCAATTTTCATACTTAGAAATTTTCAAATCACTTCAATCTTTCAAGGGCGCATTTGAACCTCTCTACTTCAAATTTTTCACACTTAGAAAATTTCTTATCAACTCCTTGAGGTAGGCGCACATGAGGGGTTATGCTTCAAATTTGAAGTACTTAGTCAATTTTCAAGCCTCCTCCTTCAAGCTTGGGTGCATATAGGGGTAGTAACTTTGAGTTTAAAATACTTAGCAATATTTCCATGTCTTTCCTCAGGATCAAGCTGCAAATGAAGGCCTCTGCATTGAATTTTGAGGAGTTAGAAACTTTTTCATCAATTTTCAACCTCAAGGGCGTATTTACCTGGGCGAGCTTTCAATTTTCTAGACTTAGTAACATTTTCATTTGTCTTCTTGCTCTCAAGGTGCATTTCGCAGGTCGAGCTTCCATTTTTCATGCCTTAGTAGAATTTTCATCCATCTTCAGCTTCTTAAGGTGCATATGGAAAGTTGAGCTTCCATTTTTCCAGACTTAGATAGATTTTCAACTCACTTCAGCTTGTTAAGGTGGATTTAGGGAGGTGTTCTTTTGACTGCTCATGATGTCTCCAGCTTGCCCTAGTTTTCTATTTTTAGAAAGTTTTGCATTCTTCGTGTTTCAAGCTAAGTTCTGGCTCCAGAAGGCTTGATTTTTTCTTTGCTTCAATCATCGTGATGTGACTGAGTTATTGACACTTGATGCTTGCATGCCCTTTCTATTTTTAGTAACCTGCTAAAAATAGTAACTGTTTGATTTTCGAATCTCTGCAGCTCCGTTTGGTGTGAAATTTGAGCCATGGGGTCCTCATCACTTATTTGACCTATTCATACCAATGCCTCATGCTGACCTGCTCTTTTTGGCATGTTTCTGGAGGGGGTTTACTATTTATAGCCACTGCCTGTTTCTGAGACCTCCACAACTCCGTTTGACTTAAAATTTGAATGATGTGGTCCTCATCGAGCAACTTGCCCATTCACACTGGCGCCTACTGCTGATTTACTATTTTTAGCCAGTTTCTAGAATTCCTTACTATAAATAGTAAGTGCTCTGATTGCCCTCAAATTTAACCGGTGGATAGCTTGAAAGATGCTGACCGTAGTGAGATACACCTGTTTTTGAAAATTCTCTCATTTTACCCCTCTTTTTGGGTCCGGAAGCTGGAAACCCTTATTTGACTTGCATGTATATCAAATGATCTCCGTTTGACCTCGTTTTTGCTTCATGTCAATTAGTTTGTGATTCTGAAGTGCTGGGAGGTGGCTGCCAGAGTGGATCTGCTAAAAATAGTAAGTTGCTAAAAAAGTGATCAACCAGCTTTGCATGTCACACCATTGCGAAGCTCTTGAAAAACCCATAAGGAATATGCTGACATGCAAAGAAAACCCTGACATGCAAACCCTAATAATAGCCTCTAAAGACTGAATTTCGAAAGTCATTATCTCACTTTGCATGTTATATCGTCGCAAAGGTCTCTGAAAACCCATAAAGAATCTCCAGACATGCATTGAAGAACTTGACATATAAACCCTAAAATTTACTCCGGAAGCTAAATTGCTAAAAATAGAAAGTTGTCTGTTTCAGCTCAAAATTTGTAGATGAGTAGTTTGATATGTTCTAGGTGCAGTGTAGCGATCGAAATTTCAAAAGTGCTGAAAGAACGTCCCAAATCTAGCACTTACTAAAAATAGTAAGTTGTCAGAATTCATTGAAATTTTGTTGGGGACCTACTGGAAGCATATTGACTGCAATGTTAGTCTCAGATTTCAACTTACTCCATTTGACCTCAAATTGGCTGGAAAACTCAAAACCCTAGTTTTATAGACTTACCCAAAATCTCACATTTAAGCTCAAAGGCGGGCACATACCTGGAAAGGAAGACAACAAAAGAGAGAGAGAGAGAGAGATAGAGAGAGAGACAACCAAAGCCAAAAGACGAGGAACAAAACAAAAATTAGGGGTGCCCATTTGAATGGGGTGATGTGTGAAAAGGTCACAACAGGTCATTGGCTTAGTTGGTTGTCATGTTGAGTTGATTGTCTCATGATTTCAGTCATTTATTGCAGCCATATAGCATATTTATACTTGTTAGTATCATTTGTATTGAGCTTCATTGTAATATTGACTTGGTAGTGCCATTCAGTAATCTTGCTCTTTTTGGTTTGATACTAACCCCACTGAATAAGTGGTATTCCTGTTGAATAAGTGGATGACTCTTTGGATTTCATGTTATGCCCATTGAATAAGCGGATGTTTTCTTTCATGTTGAGCTATACATCTCACTACATAAGTGGTTTTGGATGGCTAGCCGCTTGATGCTTTCATTTCCTACAATTTGTAATTCCCACTAAATAAGTGGGATGTTTCCTTACATTTCAAGATTTCATACTCACCCCACTAAACAAGTGGTTCATTTCAATAGCGTAGCATTGCAACCTTGCCATAGTATGCTCTCACCATGCCCACATCGAGATCTAGGTGATCAAAAAGTGGAAGGAAGTTTACTTAAGTTGATCATCTTGATTATTGGCCAATGTATTATAACCTTACCACCGTATGCTCTCACCTTGCCCACATTGGGATCTAGGTGATGAGAAAGTGGAAG
>VDFB02293617.1:0-16655 GCA_007258455.2 Sequoia sempervirens
TTGATTTTTCCTTGGAAAGTCTATAAATAAGATAATTTCTCCATCATTTGGGATCTCACATTTTATGCAAATAAACTCGTCAAAATCTATTATCAAATATCAATAAAATCAATCATCAATCATATTGTTATGTTGTTGAGATTTAACATCCACATCCAAAGATGAAGCAACATCACATCATTTCTTTTTGAGGTTTGCATGGGATTATAAAGTAGAATTTAAATTTGATTTCTTTATTTATGTCTTCATATTGTTTTAATTTTTAATTTTCTGATTTCAATGCATACAGTAGAAAATTTATTTGATTGGCCTATATTGAACATTTTTGGTGAACTCATCCACACTTACACACCCTAGGGCTATACCTCCATTTTTTTTAGGGTTTCAAATCTTCACCTTTTTATTGCATGATCACATTGGGGTTTATGTTATTACATTGTTCTATTTTATTAATATATATTTCTTCCAAGGTTTGAGCTTACATTCTTTGATCTTACCTTTTACCATGATACGTACCCTTATAGGGACCTTTATGAGTTTTATTCTAGACCTATTTTTTAACTAGTATTCTAATTTATACAAAATTATACCTCATTCTTCTATCATTTATTTTTCTCCTATTGGTGTTTTGGGATTTTATTGAATAGTTTTTTAAAACCTATACAATCCACCCTTGGATAGATCTCTAGTACTATCATAGATTCTTATGGTCCTCTATCCCTATATGTAATGAAATTACTTGCATAATAGAATAATATGATAGAAAATATGTTGCAAATACTTGAAAATAACTAAGAATGACAAGCCACTTTTAGGGGTAAACCTCCAAATGTCTTCAATGAGAACACAATTCATAATTTGATCATGAAATAAGACTCATAACCTCCTATATATACCTTATTTATTCCTAGGATATCTCCCAGACCAACTTATATAACCCTATAAAGTCTTAGGCCAACCTAATTAACTAAATAACAACATAATAGTGATAATATGAATTAATTAGGAGTTAAGATAGACATAAACTAACTATTCAAAACCCAATGTACTCTAATATTAAGGGAATAACATGCCCCCTCTTCGGATAAGTGTTATCCTTAATGCTAAGCAATTTTAGATTCTTTTGAATGAACTCCTTGTCCTCCCATGTGGCATCTTCAATTGGTTAATTCTTCCATTGGATGAGATACTGAGTGAGTCTTTTGGTCCTTAGCATCCTTATGCGTTTCTGAAGAATAAACTTTGGTTCCAATATGATTCTCGCTTCTTCATCAAGCTCCGATAAAATTATCTAAGTAGGGATATTATTCCTAATCACCTTCTTCAAACAAGAAACATGAAAAATTGGATGTGTCTTTATTATTGATGGTGATTTGAGCTTGTAGGCAACACTACCTATCTTCTGCATGATTTGATATGGGCCATAATATTTTGAAGACAACTTATTATATTTTGACTATTACTTCAGTGGCATTTGCTTGTAAGGTTGCAATCGCAAGAAAACCCAATCCTCAACTTCAAAACTTATTTCACTACGGTGTTGGTCTGCTTGCTACTTCATTCGATTTTGTGTCAAATAGATTCTCTTTAAGTCTTGAAAGTACTTATTGTTTATGAAGCATGTGGTCCTCCATAGCAAGAACTATTGGTGACACCTTCAATGATGATGTGATGGAAAGAGGATGATCTCCATACAATGACATAAATGGAGACATTTTTATGAACTATGGAAGGAAGTATTATACTACCATTTTGTTAGTGGTAACCAATCTACCCATTGAGATTGTTTATCTAAAGTGAAACAACATAGATGTCCTTTCAAATAGTTATTAACAAATTGTGTTTACTCATCATATTGAGGACGACATGAAGAACTATGAGCCAATTGAGTACCCAAATATTTGAATAAATATGTCCAAAAGTTACTATTAAAGATAGGACCATGGTCACTAACAATAACCGTAGGTATACCATGTAGCTTTTGAATATTCTCCAAAAATGCTTTTTCTATTTTACTTGTTGTAAAAGGATGTGATAATACAATAAAATTTATATATTTAGTGAGGCACTCCACTACTGCCATGATGGCTGACAGGTTGTCGTTAGGTCCTAACACTTTAGTGAATAAACACATCAATATATCGATCGGGCAGTGTCCAACGACTGTATGCAATAGAGGACATCTCAACTTCTCTCTTAAGCACTAATCAATTGAATAAAAGTTCTAAACTAAGGGGCCTCTAATCTTAAAAGCAATAAATCATCTATCTAGAAAGTGGGAAAATAACTCAAATTAGAAAACAGGAAACTAAGAATCTGAAAAGCATCACCATTAAACTAGAAAGCATGGAAACGATTAATCTAAAGAATGCATAAATTGTTGAAGAAGTAAAGCATGTAAAGAAATTAGGAAACATTTATCTAATGCAAAAGATAACAAGCCAATTGCTAATCATAAAACCATTAATTAGAATCAATTGAAGAAAGGTGCTCCAAACATTCAAATGTTAAGCTCAAAAACTACGGACTCAATTACAACTTGCAGGCTTGACACTAACAATATAACAAATACTCATGAAAATGAAATGCAAATTCAACTATTATCTACTAAAAGAAAATGCAAAATAGGAAACATAATACTTATCTATCTATCTATAACCCTCGAGTGGCCAGCTCTCGGGTGTGACTATAGCTACTTCAGATCACATGCACTGGAAAAATCTCCTAGTTCGTTCCACAAATGCATCCATATTACACAGTAATTCAAAGAGTGGTGGGAAAACTCATATTCATATGGTAGTTTTTTACTCAAAGACAAATTGGCAGCATAATGATAATCTTCTTTATTGTTTGTAACAATTACATATTTATATAAAAAATGACTAACAAAAAGCCTATTTTTCAGTCGATTGAGTCTTTCAACAGATTGCCCATAGTAAAAGGGACTTTAAAGCCCATGATATACAATATTAAAGAGGCTTCGCATGAGCCATAAAGTTTTTGAAACTAAAAAACAACATAATTATAAAGACTCGGCCAAAACATGTGCTCCTGGAATTTTAACACCCGCTCGCTGGTTTTCAAAAGTGTCAAGATCCGCATTCATTTCCCTTCTGACTAGAATGGTGATTGGGAGTGGAGTTGACCTGCGAAATGCTCAAAGACTAGAACATTAAATCAGCATAAGTTAGTTTAATTTGATCAACTCTAATAAATAAAGTTTGTATGCTTATTCATAGAAAGAGAACACTTATTTTTCCTAAAGGTAATCAATTGGAAAGGTTATTAAGGCTGAAAGGTTTATATTTACATTTTGAGCCCATCATACTGATGAGGTTATTTTTACCTCATCATTTCATCCCCTTCCTAAGTCTGAGTAGGTCCTCCTGCTCTCTGGTGTGTCCCCTGCCCATCATTCCTTCTATTCATTTCCTCATACTTAGCACTGAGATCATACACACCATCTACCTCTATGTCTAATATATCTGGATTCCTCAAGAATCCTTGATGAAAAGTGACCCTTTATCTCCACCTGGAAAACTATCCTCACTTTGGTCTAGGTTGGTATATACTGAAGGTGGCGGTGAAAGAAGCAAGGGAGGTTTGTACCTCTTACCAATCCAGTTGATTTTTAATTCCTCCAGAATTTTGGCCAAAGCTACTACTCTTCCGCAGGACCATCTGATATTAAGAGGTAAAATTATTTCCCTCTTTTTGAGATGCATGGGAAGAGGAGTATACCTTTCTTCACATGCATGCCATGTTGGTCCTATTAAAAGTGGCCCTTGTTCTTGAAAGTGATCATGACACAACCTAAGATTGTTATTGTATTTGACCTGTACTTCCTATTTACTTTTGACACCCATAAATTGTTTCTTGAAAGAGAGAGGCTTCCTATGAGGGTATCTCATTTGTAACCCTACAGTCTTTTATGCCTGAGCATACTCTCTAGATCTGTCTTTCCAGTGAAGTTGATTTTTCATAGTGGACAAAATGATCTTAATTCTACTTCCCCCACAAAGAAGTTAATAAATAAATCTGTATACTTTTCTAAGAGAAAATTGTGAACAAATAACTCACACAACAAATTTTGTTGTTCAGGGAGTGACTCAATAAATACTTTTACAAATTCCTTGACATCAAGGTCATGAGGTTGGTTCTGGCAAATTCTTTGCAACTTCCATCTTAAAAGTTGCTCGTTAAGAAACATGGAGTACAACCTAGATGGTCTTCTACAGGCTAATAGCAATTCACCAATTTCATAGGCATCCTACTTACCCCTATATGCCTGATGGAAAGATTCTTTTAACATAACTAATTCCCTCTTTAACCTATTCTTTTCAAATTCCACATCCTTCAAGAGGTAACAATGCTCTATCCATTTCATTAGCATTGGGGGAATACGTACGTGGAACCAGTCTATAACAATAGGTTCAATTTGTGTCCCCTTTGATTCCATGATTGGTCAAGTGTCACTCTCCTACAAAATTTGTTCTAGCTCCACAATTTTACTCACAGAGGCATTTAACTCAATTTCCTATCGATACTTTTCTTCTTCAAAAGCACTGAATAATTGCATAAAATTATTTTTCAAATCTTGAATACATTTTTTTTTCACACAAAGCATCCTGATTTTGCTTACCCTATTGATTCCATTGTTGGATCTAGAATTACAGTTGCTCAATAAGCTTGTCTTTTTCCTCCATCTGTGCGGTCAATTTGGCAACTTCTTGATTTGTTTTATGGACAATGGCAATTTTCACCTCAATTTCTTCTTCTTTTTGATTAATTTGTGCTTCGTCATCCTACAACCTGGCTCTTAACCCTTCAATTTCTATCTTTAGCTTTTCTAATTCCTCATTTCTTTGACTAGATTCTTCATCCCCTCTGTCCACATAAAAGAATGTGTGAGGAATTTCTTCATCAAGATGAGGCACATTTTCTTCTTTGTTGTCCTCTGGAAGGGATGAGTGAGGCACTTCTTCCACTTTTTCATCAATATGGGGTGCATTTCCTGCCTTAGTGATCTCAGGAAGTACTTCTTCTATCTCTTCTCTATTCTCAGTATGAGGCATACTTCCTTCTTTAGTTTCTTCAGGTAAGGAGGAGCAAGAAATTTCTCCATCAATATGAGGTCTACCTTCTTCTTCATCGGTATTCACAGAGAAAGATACATGAGGAGTTGCCTGAGGCACTCTTTCCACAAATTCAGGTATACTTTCCAACCTGTAAAGGAAAGGAGAGAATCCTCCCACAAGTTAATCTTCATTCTGCTCTAAGTGTGGCGATTGTGTTCTTTCCCTTTTATGTTCTTCAGGAAATAGGGTTTCTTTGTTCTTTTCACTGGGAAGTTCATCCCCTTGCTCTTTTGTTCCATCTATTGCCTCATTATCAGGTGGACTATCAATTTCTACCACCTTTATTGGAGTCTTGGCCTTTTTCCTTTTTGAAGTACTACCTATATCTTGGGGTTCAATTTCACTAGCCCCTGAAGATAATTGTTTACTCCTCCGTAGAGGAGGAGTTATTTGAAAAACAATTTTACTTCGTTTCTTTTTCTTCTGAGGGGGTTCCTCCTCTTCTCTGGAATTTACAATTCCCACCTCCCCTTCTTTTGTTTCCCGGTGGAATTTTACAGAACTTTGGAATGCTTGCTTCTCTAAATTATAGATGGAAAAAGAGTTCTACATTGATATACTCAACGAGGAAAGAATTAATTACCAGCTTGCTTGTCACCTTACTGCATAATGATGACGGCCTTCCATGGAGAATTACAACTACTATCATACTCTTACCAACCATGTAAAGGGTACAAGTTTCAAAGTTACAAGGGGAACAAATCATGCCAATTAATTAACCTTTATTCAAAATAAATACTAACCCTTTTAATAAATAAATTTGCACATACCTTAGGTCTTATCGTTAGATCAAACGTCACTTACCTGTGCTGACGTAATTGGATAGTCATATGGTTGGCGAGGGTGGCGACGGATAATAATGGCATGGATGGGATGGTTGAAGTATTGACATAAATTATTATGACAAAAAGATTTCATAATAATCTTATTATTATGGAAAGATTTGATTTGATGCAATGGAATAATCATAAGGGGGTAGATCTCGAAGCGACATTAAAGGATGGGCATGCACGAAACTTATACAAAATTTATACAAAAATATGGAGCATTATCAAGTAATACACCCAAAGTAGAGAAGAAGAGAGTTCCAAAAATATTATAGAAAGATGTCATCAGAACAGAGTAACCAGATTGAGGATTCTGGAGCATCGCTAATAGATGTAGCCGGAGCAACAACAAAAATTTCTGGAGCATCGTTGAAAGATGTTGTAGACATCTAAATTTGGACACTTATCATCTAAGTATCCCCTTATCCACATTAATTAAGTAATATCACTATTATTTAATTAATATCTATACAGTTCTTCTAATCCCTAAGGTATCTAGTTAAATAATTAAATACCTTCCCCTTTTCATCAAATGAATTAAATAAATATGACATTTATTTGATTCCTCATATGTCACATCCTCCATCATTTTTATCTAATCCTAATTATTCTCCTAATCTCATCATTAGGGATGTGCACATTCCTAAACCTTGATTAGGATGTGTCACATCCTCCAATTTTTGCAAGTTGGCCTTTAATCTCTTTTAGCCACCTAACCCTCCTCTAATCATTCATTAACTAGCTTAATCAACCTCTCAAAGAATTTTTAATTCCTTTTATCCTTTCAAGGAATATTAAATTCCTTTTTCTCTTCCCCATGCGATATTTGACTTGTCACATCAAGTCACATGTGAAATCTTCCTAATCTCCCACTTGCCTATAATCTGTCCATTAATTAGTCTAATCAAGTACTTGCACAACCTTAATCACTTAATTAGGTCAATCTAATCTCCATGTCATGTGTCATAAGTCAACCTTATTAAAGACTTTCTCCTTTTGGAGAAGGCATTCCATTCCCCATGTGAATTTTTAATTCACATTTAATCCCCCAATGCATTCCTTGGAATTTAAAATTCTTTTTATCATCCCCATGTGGATATTTGAGGAATTTTTAATTCCTCACATGTCCTCTCACCCACATGGAGACAAGGACCTCCTTTATGAGGAGATCTTGTCTAATCCCAAGGTACTATGTACTACCTCTGTGTCATGTACTCTCCTTCCACCTCATGTACACATCATCCCTTACAAGCCACTTCACATGCCACATGTCAAAATGTGAGGGCTTGAGAGTTCTCAACTCACCTTAGCCCTACATCTTGATCTTGGTGGCTCAATCTCAGCCATCCATTTCCCTAGAGAATTCCAAATTCTCTATAAATCCCCCCTCTTTTCTCTCATTTTGGGGGAGATCATTCATGCTAGCCAAACTCTTGCAAAATTTTCTCTTGAGCCATACTTAGCCAAAAATTCATATTTGCACCCATTTTCACTTGTTTTCCCATCCCCATCTCATCTTATAACTTGCATCTTGCCATCCAAGGAGCATACAACATCGAAGATTGAAGGACTAACCAAAGGACAACTCAATAAGGTGAAATCTTTTATTTTGCTTAGTTTAGTTAATCTTTAGGCCAATCTTGAGGTGTAGGGTGTTTTTAGTTGTTGTTTTGCACTCTTTTGTTTGTTGTTCGTATTCTAACGCTTATTTTTTCCCTATCACAGATGCAACCAAAGCAACAACCAAGATTTTTGGAGCATCGTCGAAAGATGCAGCCAGAGTAGCAACCAAAATTTTTGGAGCATTGTCGAAAGATGCAACCAGAGCAACAACCAAGATTTCTAGAGCATCGTCGAAAGATGCAACCGAAAGAGAAACAATAGAATTCTGGAGCATCGTTGAAAAGATGCAGCCAAAAGAGAAACAACAGAATTCTAAAGCATCGTTGAAAAGATGCAGCCAAAAGAGAAATAATAGAATTCCAGAGCATTGCTGAAAAGATGTAGTCGGAAGAGAAATGACAGAATTTCAGAGCATCACTAAAAAGATGCAGTTAGAAGGAAGAAAATTGTGATACTTTGGCCTTGACTTTCCAAAGCACCATTGAGTGATGCATCAGAATGTAGGATCAGGGTGAGACGTGGAACCAATATGATGTGTAGATTCTAGAGGATTGTAGCAACAATTCTGGAGCATCGCAGTAGTTGTGCTAGCAGATTTCAGAGCATCGCAGTAGGGTGCATCGGAATTGGGTTAGCTAAAAGATGAAGTCCTGCAAAATATAAACAAAACTTTAGCCAAGTCCAAATGGTGGAGTTGATGAAGAAATTGAAGGAATTGTTTAGAAATGAAATGATGATTTTTTTTAGGTTTATTTGTTTAACAACTATATTGACCTTGCCACAACAGAGTTAATGCAGTGGATTTCTCCCTGCGTTTCTACCATTTTTGTAAACTCCTCTTTCTTAATGGGTTTATGGTAGATGCGTAATTGATGTCTATTAAACAGAAGAGTTTGGGTGTCACCATCAATTGGTTTTAACTGGACCAAACCATTAGCAAACACTTCAGAAATATCGTATGGTCCAAGCCAATGTGTCTTGAGTTTCCCTTAATGATCTTTATATTTGGAATCGAACAATAATGCCCAATTCCCGGTATGGAATTCTTTCTCTTTGATATGTTTGTCATGCCAGACCTTGCATATTTGCTAGACCAGTTTAGTTTGATGGACGACGTCCAGACGAAGTTCATCTAGTTCACTAAGTTGTAAGACTCTCTCGATTTGAGCTCGTTTAAGATCCATGCCCAATTCCATGGCCGTCCTAAGGGTTTGGAGCTCAAATTCAATGGGAAAGAGGGGCTTCTTCCCAAAGACTAACTCATAGGGGCTATAGCCAGTGGTTGACTTCAAAGTCATGTTGTAGGCCCAGACAGCTTCTGGTAGTTTCCTAGCCCAATCTTTCCTTCTTGAAGAGATCGTTTTTGTCAAAATATTCTCTAGTTCCCTATTAGTGACCTCAACTTGTTTGTTTTCCTGTGGGTGGTAGGGTGAGGACTTCTTGTGACTTACTTGGAAGTGATCTATGAATTCCAATAGGACTTTAGACATAAACTGGGGGCCTTGGTCTGTAACAATTGTTCTTGGAGCCCCGAATCTGAGAAATATTTTGTTATAAAGAAAGTCAACTACCTGCTCTTCCCTAGCAACGTGTAGTGCTTGTACTTCTGCCCACTTAGTCATGTAGTCGGTATAGACCAAAATATACTCTTTTCCTTCCGAAGGAGGGTCTATGGGGCTGATAAAATCCAATCCCCATTTTTCAAATGGTTTAAGGACTACCTGAGGTTGCAGGGGCATTTCATTGGATGTGGTTGGTCTTCCTACCCTTTGGCATTCATCACACCTGCGAATGTACTTCTTGATGTTCTTATGCATTGAAGGCCAATAGTATCCTGCTCCCAGAATCTTGTGAGTTGTCCTTTTACCAAAATAATGCCCTCCAGAAGGGTCATCATGATAGGCCCTAAGGATATTGTAGGTCTCATCTTCCCTAACACGCCGTCGCAAAACCATATCGGGTCCACATTGAAACAAGATTCCATTAATCCATTTAAAAGGGGCACTCTCTCTTATGAGGCGTTTCTTCTATTTTGACAAAAAGTGAGGTGGTACTTTTGTGGTGGCTAAGTAATTCACAATATCGACAAACTAAGGAGTTTTAGTGGAGATGGAAAATAGATTTTCATCTGGGAATTTGTCTTGTACTGGAGCATAGTTGCCATCATGTTTTATCTAGGATAAGAAGTTTGCAACTACATTGGACTTCCCTAGTTTGTCGACAATTGTCACATTGAACTCTTGGAGAATGAGTAACCACCTAATTATCCTTGCATTTACGATCGATTTATTCATGAGATACTTGATGGCTGCATGGTTTGTGTGCACTGTAACTTTGTATCCTGTGACATAATGTCTAAATTTCTGAATGGCGTGCACTACAACCAAGAATTCTTTCTCTGTTGTGGTGTAATTTGTTTCTTTTGGCGTCATATTTTTGTTGATAAAATATATAGCATATTTCCCTCCATTCTCATCTTCTTTCCCTAGAACCACTCCAATGGCGTGATCAAACGCATCAGCATAAATGTGAAATGGAAAGTTCCAGTTAGGTCCTCGTAGGACAAGGGCATAGATGAGTTTCTCTTTGATAATTTCAAATGATTATTGACACTCGGGTGTCCAAATGAAGTCAACATTTTTCTGAAGGAGAGAAAACATCGGGGCTGCAATTTTGCTAAATTTTTCTATGAACCTTCGGTAGTATCTAGCATGCACTAAGAAACTCCTGACATCAATCTGAGTTTTTGGCATCTCAAGTTGTTGTATGACTTCGATTTTCTTGGAATCAACCTTAATCCCTTTGGTTGAAATATGATGTCCTAGCACTATTCCTTATTCCACCATGATTAAGCATTTCTCATGACTGAGGGACAACTGTTGATCCTCACACCGTTTTAACAGTTTGTCTAGATTTGTGAGGGCTTCATCAAAAGTTAAACCATATACAGTGAATTCGTCCATATAGACTTCCACGCACTCATTTACCAGCTCAACAAATATAGCCAATTGGCCCTCTAAAACGTGGCAAGAGCATTACATAGCCCAAAGGGAAGAACCCTATATGTAAATGTCCACAAAGGGCAGGTAAAGGTCATTTTATCCTGGTCTTCCACTGCTACTTGTATCTGGTTGTATCCACTAAATCCGTCCAAAAATGAAAAATATTTTCTCCCAGCCAAGTTATCCAACACTTGGTGCACGAATGGTAGGGGAAAATAATCTCTATGTGTCGCTTTATTGAGTTCCCTATTATCTACACACACTCTCCACTTCCCATTCTTCTTTGGAACTACAACCAAGGGTGACACCCACTTGCTATCAGAAATTGGGTAGATGAATCCTACCTGCAAAATTTTCTCAATCTCAGTTTTAACGATGTCTTTGAGGGCCGGATTGAGTCTTCGTTGTGGTTGGCGAACAGGTCGAACATCCTCAGTATAGATATGGTGTGTACACACACTATGGTGTATTCATCTCATATCTTTATAGTCCCAGGAAAACACTTTAGATCTACTCACCAGGGTATCAAACAATCTTTGTTCTTTTGTCTCGGTCAACCAACTATTGATGTTCAAAGTTTTTCATGGTAGCAACATAATAGTTTTGACTCTCGGGTAATTGGATGTGATAGTGTGAATGGGCCTTGTTAGTGTGTTAAGTGGATAGCTGTGCAGTACAGTTTTATGAAGCCGAGCAACATCTGGAAAGAAATGGAAAGTTTTTGGAACTAAGTTCATCAAAGGGCAAGGAAATCCAATAAACTTAGCATCATCAAATTCTACTTGATCTGTGTTGATTGGGTGTCCTAGGATTTCTTCTACGTCTGACATCTCTTCACTGTTGGAGTCTATTGTAATACTTTCCACACCGTTCTCTAATTCATCCTCTAATTCTTCACCGTGTTGTTTGATGACTACCATGGCTAGTGAAGCCAAATTTTCTTGTCTAGTAGGACTTTCTGGTTCATCAACTCGTACTTATCTATGTTTGGAAGGCTTGGAAGGAGGATACAAAAACAACTGTTTGCTATTAGATCCATGGGAGATGGTCATTCCTCCCTCCTTGCAGTCAATCTTGGCTGCAATCGTAGCCAACCATGGTCATCCCAAAATTATTGGATAATTGTCTTTGGGCGTAAGGGATTCAATTATCTAGAAATCCACTGGATATTCCCATCCATCCACCTTGACAAGAACGTTTTCAATGATGCCTTTGGGAATAGCTATGGATTGATTTGCCATTTGGAGGACTGTAGTTGTGGGGCGTAGATTAGTAAGTCCTAATTTTTCCATCACATCAACAATCATTACATTAATGGCTACTCTGAGGTCCACTAAAATGTTGGGTATTGCTACCTTATTAACTGTTACTGTTATGAGTGGACTCCTTGGGTCATCATATTTTGGAGCAGTGATTGTTCCAACTAACAAATCAGCTAGGTATCCATTGATATGAACAGTGTTGATTTTTTTTGGCTTCCTCCTTGGAGTTTTGATGCACAACTATTTAATCAACTGGTTTAACTCAAGGATCTCTTTAATCACTTGTAACAAGGAAACTTCAATCTGCAGTCATTTAATTTCATGTATTAATGTAGTTTCCATAGGTGAAGTTGTTTTCGGAGCATCTTTCACAAAAATTGGTTTCAATCGCTTTGGAAAAGGGGCTTTGGTTTTGTATTTAGGCGTGGGATTTTTTAGAAATTCAGTTGGGGATTGATCCTCCTCCTCTTGAGGTAGGTCGGCAGCTCCTGCTGAAGATGGCGGGTCGGCCTCATGTTGCATAGTGTCTAGGGTTTGTTCTATGGGCGCAGGTGTTATTGTTGTTTCCTCAACAAACTTCTTGATAGGTTCATCTATGATTTCTTTGATAGTCGGCTGTGAAAGTGTTTTACCAGACCTCAACTGTAAGTTTCCATAGTGTATTGCGTTGAGTTCGATGACATTGTCTTGTTCGGCAGAATACACCAGAGTATTTGGATGATTATTCTTTGGATTAGGGATTGGTTGCGTCGAAAGTGGCAGTTGGTTAACTTGTTTAGTCTGTTGAGTATTTTGGGGAGGTGGTAAGAGAGTCTATTGAGTAGGCATCCTCCTGGGACCATAATAGAATTGATGTTGGGGTTGATTCCATTGAGGAATGGGATTTTGAGGGTACCACTGTTGTTGAGACTAGTTGGGCCACTGAGGGTTACCCCAAGATTGGTTTGTCCAGTCCGGTGGTCCCCAAGGATAGGTTCCCCAGTTAGAGGGTACTAGCGGTGGTGCCTGAGGCCAGGGCATTTCCCATTGATTATTGTTCCAATTTGATTGGAGCCACCAATTAGGATTAGAATTCTGGCCATAGGAGAAATTACCTCCAGTTCTCTGGTTGATAACGTTCACCTCTTCGTCGACTAGATTTGTTCTTTTCTTGGAATTTTTTATGCCATTTAATAGCTCGCATTGATCGGCGGGGTGATTCTTGTCACATACTTGACAAACATCAATCTTGTCAACTTTGTCCAAGGGACACTCTCTTAGCAAATGTTTGCTTCGACACCTAGGGCAATAAATAGAAAAAGTCTCAGGATTTATGGTTTTAGCCTGTATGTTGTCTAAGGTGGTGTTTAGTTGGATGAGAATGTCGGTCTTGAAATTGGCCAATTCCTCGCGAAGTTTATTTGTCATTAGAACCATGTAAGGGGGTGAACTTCCTAATACCTCCAGGAGTACGGAAAAAGTTTCGACACAATTCCATTATTTCTTCTAGTCTCAGTTGGGACACGTCTCCTTTTCCCATTAAGTCTAAAATCCTCTGAGCTTCATCATCAAGACCTTTGAGGAACAAGGTCTTTAAAATATCAAGACTTGTGACTTCTCCACCATAGCGTTTGGACAAGAAGATAAACCTATTGAGGTAATCTTCTAAACTTTCATCCTCATTTTGCCTTATTTTGAACAATTCTTCTTTCCTATCACTCACCCTACAGTAACTTTGGTATTTCTCCAAAAAGACAGACTCCATTTCTTCCCAAGAGGTTATCAACTGAGAAGCTAACCCCATAAACCAGCGCATAGTTGAGTCTTTCAGAGCTGAAGGGAAAAGCTTTAGTTTCTGATTATCATTCTTGTCGTCATATGTTTGACACAAGACTTTGAATTCAAATAAGAATTGATCAGGTTCCTCAGTAGAGAAACCTCGAAAGGTTGGTAAGAAGGCCGGTGAGATATTTTTCATTGTCGTGTTGCCATCTGCATCAATAGCAATAGGATAAGTGAATGTGCATGGTGGAGGGTTATTATTGTTGTGGTTATTAGCAGCATTTCTATGGTCACCCATGGTGTTGGAGGGGACGTAATCCTCTTCCAAAATTTGCTCAGTGGCACGAGGTTCAAAAGTTTGCGAAAGAAACCACTATTTGTTCTCTTTCTGGGGTATATGGGAAGGTCTCAGGTTGACCCTATTCGGTCAATTCCTTAGTAAGTTCTTGGTCTAAGTTTCCTTCCTCCCTACTTGTTGTTGGTACGTTGATTGGGGGGGTTTTTGGTATGAATCTTTCGTGGGGGCCTCGTTTCTTGACCATGCATAAAAGAAGCCAAATAACTATTCCTATACCTAAGAGAGGTATTCAAGATATCTCCTGCTAACACTAGAAAAAGGGGTCCCCAACAACAATGCCAAAAAGTGACAGACTATCATTAGGTCCTAGCACTTTAGTGAATAAACACATCAATATATCGATTGGGCAATGTCCAACGACTGTATGTAATAGAGGACATCTCAACTTCTCTCTTAAGATCTAATCAAATGAATAAAAGTTCTAAGCTAAGGGGCCTCTAATCTTAAAAGCAATAAATCAACTATCTAGAAAGTAGAAAAATAACTCAAATAAAAAAATAGGAAACTAAGAATCTAAGAAGCATCACCATTAAACTAAAAAGCATGGAAACGATTAATCTAAAGAATGCATAAATTGCTGAAGAAGTAAAGCATGTAAAGAAATTAGGAAACATTTATCTAATGCAAAAGATAACAAGCCAACTGCTAATCTTAAAACCATTAATCATAATCAACTAAAGAAAGGTGCTCGGGACAATCAAATGTTAAGTTCAGAAACAACCTGCAGGCTTGACACTAACAGTATAACATATACTCATGAAAATGAAATGCAAATTCAACTATTATCTACTAAAAGAAAATACAGAATAGGAAATAGAATACTTATCTATCTATCTATAACCCTCAAGTGGCTAGCTCTCGGGTGTGACTACAACTACTTCAGATCACATGCACTAGAAAAATATCTCAGTTACTTCATTTAACATATGCATCCATATTACATAGTAATTCAAAGAGTGGTGGGAAAACTCATATTCATATGGTAGTTTTTTACTCAAAGACAAATTGGCAACATAACGATAATCTTCTTTATTGTTTGTAACAGTTACATATTTATATGAAAAATGACTAACAAAAATCCTATTTTTTAGTCGATTGAGTCTTTCAATAGATTTCCCATAGTAAAAGGGACTTTAAAGCCCATGATATACAATATTAAAGAGGCTTCACATGAGCCATAAAGTTTTTGAAACTAAAAAATAATAGAATTATAAAGACTCGGCCAAAACGTGTGCTCCTAGAATTCTGGCACCCGCTCGCTGGTTTTCAAAAGTGTCAAGATTTGCATTCATTTCCCTTCTGACTGGAATGGTGATTGGGAGTGGAGTTGACCTGCGAAATTCTCAAAGACTAGACCATTAAATCAACATAAGTTAGTTTAATTTGATAAACTCTAAGAAATAAAGTTTGTACGCTTATTCATAGAAAGAGAGCACTTATTTTTCCTAAAGGTAATCAATTGGAAAGGTTATTAAGGCTGAAAGGTTTAGATTTACATATTGAGCCCATCATACTGATGAGGTTATTTTTACTCATCAATGACATTCTTATTATTAGATCTTGGAATCCCTATGATGAAGTCCATGGAGACCTCTTCCCAATGTTGGCTAGGAATAACTAAGGGTTGCAAGAGACCAAGTGCCTTAATTGTCTCCCCTTTATTTCTTTGACAAACCAAATATTCTTCCACAAATTTTTGAACATCCCATTTTAGCCCTTCCCAAAAGAGGTCTTTCTTGACCCAAAGATATGTCTTCAAAAATCTTGAATAACCACCCGCTAGAGACTCATGAAGCTCTGTGAGAATTTTTTGTTTGAGTGGAGTTCTTGGAAAGATACAATCACTCTTTATACCACAAAGTATCTCCCTTCTAGCAAAACTTATCTAAACTACTAGGAGCACTCTATTTTTTTTTAATGAGATTACTTATAGCAACATCATTTTATCACTCTGATTTGGCTTCTACTACCCAATCTTCTTATAATATTGAAAGCACACACAATAAAGCTCCATTCTTCTCATCCTTCCTTAACAGTGTATCTGCCATAACATTTTCCTTCCATTTCTTATATACAATCTCAAAACCATATGCCAACATCTTAGTAACCCATTTTTGTTGTTCTTCAAAAGAGAATCTTTGTTCCAAAAAATATTTTAGGCTATCATGATCTATTTTAACCTTGAAATTTCTACCCATTAGATAAGGCCTTAATTGTTTTACTACATGAAGAATAGGTAGCATTTCCTCCTAAAAAATAGGTTTGATTTGATTCTTACCCTTTAATTGATGACTCTCAAAAGCAATGGTGCAACCCTCCTGAATAAGAATTGTGCCTATATCACTTCCTGAAGCATCACATTCCACAATAAAATCCTTGGTGAAATTGAGAGTGGCAAGCACTGGAGTTGTACACATAGCTTCCTTCAATATTTTAAATGCAACATTAGTGGATTCATTTTAGTGAAAAGAATGCTTCTTCAATAAATTTGTGAGGGGTGTTGCTATATGACCATAATTCTAAACAAATATTCTATAGTATCCAATTAATCCAAAGAAACCCCTCAATTTCTTAATGGTTTTGGGAATAGGTCATTCCATGATAGCCTTAATTTTGTCAAGATCCATCTTTACTCCATGTGAAACTATGTGTCCCAAGTACTCCACCTTATTGAGACCAATAGT
>VDFB02293618.1:0-69157 GCA_007258455.2 Sequoia sempervirens
ACAATTGAATCATGATAGCAATATCATAACAGTGAAAGTTTTATTATAAGAAACTTTGAAACTTAAAAAAAACTCATATATTTAAATAGGTTATTGCTGAATTTAGAGAATAATAAGTTAACACAATTGAATTCAGTATTTTTTACTTTAATATTCATGAATTATTGAAAACTGAACCTACTTTAAACCTTATGGAGATAACATGATAATTGTCTATAAGAGAGATGGTCTAAAAGTTGGCATTAAAATTTTATAGCACACTGATGTGGACCATTTAAATCTTTTGTTTCACCATCATTATGGCCAATCAAATCATGTAGTTAGTAGACCTTTGTTGAACATAATAGATTAGAAAAAAGTTTGACCAATAATTATACAGTAAGAAACAACAATTATATATTAAACCATGTTTTATTAATGTACAAATATAATATCATATGATTTTTTTATGATAAAATAAACATATTTAATTGAATTATTAATATTAAATATTCAACAAATTTTTTTTTCCATACTAATAAATTAATAATAAATATATAAACTTTAAATATAAATAGGAAGTACAATCACAATTGTATTAGAATATTGAGCTGAACTTTTTAATTGAATCAGGTACGAAACAATACAAATATTGAGCCTTACTTGAAAATGGTTAATTGTAATTTGTTCAGTTGAAAAAGGCAAAATAAAATAAATTAAAATCTAGTTGGTTCAGTGTTTTTCTTTTAATTTTATGATTAATTTATTAGGGCAATCTGATACTTCAGGACAAAGTCTTTTGCATTGATAAGATCGGCCATATAAATAATTGCTGGTCAATTTTGCCGGCGCCGAAAATTTGTTTGCTATTTTTCAAATTTGTTTTGACGGTTAAAGAATGATGACAGGGCTTTTCAACATTTTCGAACATATCTTTAAAAATGCAAAGTATTTTATATTTAAAAAATTCTAAAAAAAATTATTATAATTCTGTTGAATCATATATTAATAATACCATGAATTAGATAAAATTATATATCATGAATTATTTAATTATTTAATAGATAAAAATATATATTTATAACAATAAGATTATAATAGGAGTTTAGTTAGCTTTTTTATTGTTACTTATTTAATTTTAAATTATGTCATTTATAATATTTATTTATTTATTGTAGTTTAAAATATAGTGTTAAATTTTATAATTATAATTTATAAAAAAATTTAATATACAAATTGCAATTATAGAGGTAATGAGTATATAAATTTTGTGATATTATTTGTAAATTTTATAACATATTTAATTGAGTTTAAGTTTTTGATTAATGATAAATAAGTTTTGAAGGGTGTCTGAAACCTTGAACAAAAAGAGACAGTGGTAGTAAAGATGAAACAATAGACTGCCGACTCAAACCCAATACAAAACAAGTTGATTAATAGAACATCAGCAAACCATCAACAAAAACACACCCTTGCCCTCATGCGAACCAACCAGAGGATCCTCCTCTTGTAACCCCTCAGGGAAAAGCTTAGCCTTACCCCTATCCTTGGACTTTGAAACTTGAGCAGAGTCATCCATGTTGACCACATAATTCCCCTTACCAGCCACAGGGGACCCACCATCACCAGAATTCCTCATTCCATCACCCTAGATATTCTCCGCCACCTCCTGAATTTTTCACCGACATCCTTTGCACGACCCTTGTCCTTCTTGCCACTAGAAAGTCCATCCTCAACACTATCAACAAAGGCATCCTTTAGTTTGTGTCTAACACGCGGGAGGAGAGATTTTGCCTTTGAAGTTGAGGGCTTCACACCTCCAAACGAAGGCATGTAATCCAGGTTAGTATCATAGCCATTGGACGAACCCTCAGACTCCTCATCCATTTCCGTCCCCTCACTCTTCAGAATCTCTTCAATCCGACATTTCCCACTCCCTTTCCCCTTCTTTTTAGAAACAGGGGACTGGAGAACTCGAACAATATAATTAGCTTTGATAAAATCTACAATGAGCAACATCAAGCCCTCATGCAAAAAAGGGTTTCTAGGGTTTTTCCAAAAATTTGAAATACCTTCTTCCAAAGACATCAATAGGTAAAACGGGAAGGACACAAGCTTACCATGTTGAAAGTGGTTCAACAACATGAAATGGTGACCATACAACATCGTGTATCTACCATCAAGGGTGAAGTACAACATCAACACAACCACAACATCCTGCCAGATGTGTGTTATCTTAGTCCTGTCATAACCCCTGTAGTCCAATCTGACCATTTTAGCTCGTTCTCTATCCCTGAGAAAGTTTTGTCTAGCTAACTGCGAAATATTCTTATCCCTATAAAATTTCCTTCCTTCCATCGACATACCTATTACCTTAGCAATAAATTCTTCATTGATGGTAGTATCCCTACCAAACATACTTAGCACACGTCCATGCCATGTTTCAACAAAATCCTTTGACACACTGGCCTTAAAGCCATTCAACCTCTCCATGAAAGGAGTGACACCTCCTCTCTGCAAAATCGCCTAGATGTCAATATTGGTTTTAATGTCATCAAAAGATAGAGGCTTCATTTTGTACCTATCCCCACCCATCATCGAAGCACTTGCAGAAAGAAACCACATATAATGAGAGAAAAAGGAAAGAGGAAGATACACACCTAGAAAGCGTGTGGAGAAATCAAGGGCGGTACCAATTGATATAATGAAGAGGAGGCTTAATGAACTCAACTGAAGAAGACCACAAATTCCAATGAGTATCAAATGTGCAAAAATTCTAATCAACCATAGAACTTCATGATACCCACACATTCCAAAAGCCAAGGAGGTGGACACAACCATCGAGCTAATGTGAATCATTATGAATTAGGGTGCTTAAATCAATAGGTAGGATGCCATTAACATCCTACGACCTCGTCGATGTCACCCCAAAATTTGCTAACAAATCAGCCACAAAATTTGCCTCTCTATAGGCATGAGATATATAAATATCATCAAATTCACCATTTAAAGAAACGACATCCAAAATTAAATATTTAATAGTCCACGATGAAGGAGACCCTTTCTTTATACAATTTACAATGTTTAGGGAATCCCCTTCTATCCAAAGTTTAGAAATCCCCAAGTCTCTAGCCAACTTGATGCTATGATAGGCCACAACAACTTCAACAAAGTGGTTTGTCTAGAATTAAGTTAATTTTTATTAAAATAAAGTTTATTTTTAATTAATTTTTATAAGTAATATTTTATTTTTCAAATAAGTTTTATTTTATTATTTAAAAAATATTTGAGGATATTACATTTATTTATTTGAAGGTGAAATATTTAAAATCATTCAATGAGGAAACATCAAATAGTTATAATTTTATTCAAATAGAATACAATATTATAAATTTTTTGTTGTAATATTTAATATTAATATTTTATCTTTGTAATTTCTTTTTATATCTATGATTTGCACATCAATTCACAAATCAATTTTCTATCTATAATTAAATAAAGAAATTAAAATACTATAATAAAGAGTTTATTGGGCACAGAGCACATTTACATAATATATATTCAAAGCATAATGGATCCATGATTCAACTCCATGAGCTTGGACTATAGTATGTGAAGCTTAAACTGCATAGAGATTGGAATACATTATGTGAAGGTATTTGTGAGAACAAAATTTATGATGTCATTTTGTAAAGTATGTTGTTGGTTCAACCTTTGGTTAATGTTAGTTTGGGTCAATAGAGTTGTTCAAGATGGGATAGTTGTTGTTACTCTCTTATTTAGATATTGTATGTTAAATTTCCTAGTTTAGTCCTTGGTTGTAATCTATTGTGTTGTAGTCAAATGCACTTCCCTTGGGACTTTCAATTGTATTTTTTTTTGTTTTATTTCCTTCCTTTGTAGAGGACATCTCCTTTTTTTTTACTTTGTAATTCAACAAATGTGATCAATTGAAAAATAAAAATTACTCATTCCTCGATTTAATATTCTTCAAGTGTGATCAAAAGATTATAGTATGAAAGTATGATTATATAAAATTAGTCAAATTATAGAAGAAGATATAAGTTCTAACTTTCTATGAGTTCTTTTCAAATGATATTGAAGTATATTTTAAAATATTTATAGTTCTTACATTTAATTAATTTGATGTTTCATTTTATTATCTATAATGATAGAAATTGTATGCCCTTGGAAATGGTACAATTCCTTGCCTAATTTGGGAATAATTAATGATAAATTGGACTTAATATCTCCTTGATCTAGTGTTGTGATATGTTTTACACATCCACATTAGGTCTTGGGCCCTTTTAAAGCTAAATAAACCTAACCTTTCCTTAATTTAGTGTTGTAAAGTGTATTTATTTACACCTTCACATTAAATTTAGGATGCTTGTAAACTAAGTGGACCTAATCTAGTGTTGTAATGCATTTTTCACATTCACATTGGATTTAGGGCCCTTTTTAGCTAAAAAGACCTATTTTTTTCTTAATTTGATGTTGTAAAGTATATCTATTTACACTTCCGCATTGAATTTTGGGCCCTCTTGCATTTATGACCTTAATATCATCATTAATAGGCCCTTAAGACCTTGTATTATGTATCCTAAGGCATATTTCAATCAAAATCCTAACAATATTAACAAATAAACTTAATTTCTTAACACCCCGACACTTTTTCCACCTCAAAAGGCCTTGTGGGACCCATAGATTGTCTTGGGTGTATGAGTTCGACTAGGTGGGGCCCATAAACCATAGATGGTGTATGAGTCCCATTTGCCCTATTTTTAGCGTTTTAAACGAAAAAATCTAGGTTCTAAATTCAAATTTCATGAATGTTGGCCTGTGGGATCTAATTAACAGGATATTAGATGGAAAATGCCTATATAAATGGGGTCTCAAATAATTATTTCACATAAGCATTCATGATCTCACTTCAAGCACTCAAGAGTTAAGCATTCCAAGACTTCACAAGATCATCTACAGAGCATTCAAGATCATTTCTAAGGCATTCAAGGGAAAAATTCTTCATCAATTGTTGCAACAATTCAATATCCATCATCATGTCAAGGATATCAAGCATCAAGCATGTTATTGAGCTGGTGTTATGATGTTGCATTCAAGATCCAAGGTCAAGCATTGTTCTACACTTATCCCAAGATCTAGATCTACATCCTTCATGGTCATTTCATGTTATATTGTAGATTTACAATACATCATTCAAGGTATCATTGTCCATGTATCATGTCCTATGTATCATGTTTCATGTCCTTATTTCATTATCTCATCATTTGGTTTAATTACCTAAAAAGGGTTTGACCAAGGCAAACCCCTATTCACTAGCAATCAACAAGTTTTTCTCTCTCTACATGTGTGATTGCAGTTCTTGTCATCTTGGAGCTTGGAGATCCCTTGAAGATTAGGTTACAAGCTTGGAGAAAGTTGTAGGAGTTTTCCCTTCACTTGCAAGGTTGCTATCCTCACAAAAAGCCATCTATAGGTCTAGAAATCGAGGTTTCAAATTTGGAAATTAGTTTGGAAGGAAAGAACAAAGATTGGTGCATAGATCTGAACTTTGAATTCCTAAAAAGGTAGAACGAGATTGATATGCTAGAAGTGGCGTATGAGTCCCACTATAGGCATTTTTCTAGATCTTTGTAGTTTCAGATACCCTTTTCCTAGAAACCTGTTCTAGACCAAAAACCTTGATCTAGGACTTATACGCCCAGATTGGCATGAGTCCTAGTGGGCCAAAATTTTAGTTTTTTAAGAATTTCCAATCCTCATTCAAGCCTCTAGAGGATTCCAGGTGCACACTTTTGATTTACTTACATTTCTAGGTCATTTAATTAAGCTTTGCATATCACTAGGTTTTGTCATTAGATCTTGTATTTCATTAATTTTTCCAAGCCCTAGCTTGGTGGTGAACGCCTCACTAGTCTCTAAACATACCTGAGGATACCCTATTGTCAGATCTCTTTCCCCTTTCTTCATTGGATTGAGATCTCTAGGGTTTCCTTAAATGTGGAGCCTAAAAAGTTTGTTGTCCTAGGTCCTAAACCCTAACGACAACAATTTTCTATCTTGTACATTATCAAATATATCAAATTATACATTTGTATATACATTAAGTATTTTTATTTTAATAATTGATAATGAATTATTATAATTATTATAAAATATAATTACTGTTAAAAATTATCAATTATATAGAAAGAAATAGTAATTGAGGAAAAATTAGTTAAAATAAAAAAGAAAATGGTTCATAGTGGAAAAAGTGTAGAGTATCTTGTACATTGGGAGCAAGGGAAAAATAAGGAGAGAGAAGGGTAAAACTTGTGAAAACAATATGGAGGAGATAAGTTCTAAAATTGAAATCAATATTTCTTGCAAGGGAAGGCTACATGAATGAAAGAAGATAAAACCATGGGCTATTAAGGGAAATTTGGCACCCTAAGTCTTTAGATGTTGTTACTAAAGCTAATAAAATCTCCCTTCATCAATAAAAACTAGTAAGTTGCAAATTTGTTTCCCTAAATTCTAAATATCTCATGAATTCAATTACTTAGCTTAGAGATTGTGCTTTTATCTTGAAATAAGTTAAAGAATGGTCTGCTAGGGAAAGACTCAAGGCTCAAGGATAAACAAGAATTTGAGGAGAGCTCATCTAGCTCTGGATCTTCGAAAGAGGAGGAAGAACCTCCAACTCAACTTGTTCATAGGTCTACAAGGAATAGACAACCACCTGAAAGGTATACACCTGATGATTGGATATGCATTTTTTCTTTTAATACTAACATGGATGAACCCAAATCTGTAGAAGAGGCATTAGGTATGAATGATGAAGAATCCTGGAAGATTTCTATGGATGAAGAAATGGAATCTTTTAAAAATAATGATACATGAGATCGTGTACCTTCACCTGAAGGACGGAAACCTGTTGGTTACAAATGGGTGTTCAAGAAAAAGATTAGTTCAAATGGAGGTATTGAGAAGTACAAAGCGAGGTTGGTTGCAAAAGGTTACTCTCAAGTTGAGGGTGTTGATTATGGTGAGATATTCTCTCCTTTTTCAAAAATGACATCCATTATATTTGTGTTTGCTATTGTTGTTAATTATGATTTAGAGGTTGAGCAAATGGATGTGAAAACTGCTTTCCTTCATGGTGATTTGGAGGAGGATATTTATATGACACAACCAGAGCACTACATGGTGAAAGGTAAAGCTAAATTGGTTTGCAAATTAAAGAAATATTTGTATGGTTTAAACAAGAGTCCTAAGATATGGTACCAAAAATTTGATACATATGCGTTGAGTTTGGGATTTAAGCATTCTAAATTAGATCATTGTGTTTATTATAAAATTGATGTTGATCATTTCCTATTTATTGTATTATATGTTGATGATATGTCATTTATTGGAAAAGGGAAAGGTATGATTTCAGAATTGAAATCTCAACTTGTGACTAAATTTGAAATGAAAAAAATTGGTGCAACTAGACACATTCTTGGGATTAGTTATGAAACTAGAAATGTGCACCTATGAAGTTGAAGGAGGAAGAATGGAGGTCTATTATCCTAAAAAATCCATTGTTAATGCTAACTAGGATTCATATGCCAAGCTAGGCGAATCAGTCTAGTTTTGGGTCAACTATGCTAGAACAGGTTTTAGACAAATGGGTACTCGAATCTGTAAAAATCCCTGACAGACAAGTATAGTGGGACTCATTCGCCAATAGTGGTGAATCAGTCCACTTCAGGATTTCTAGAAATTCAAAATTGGATTTTGTAGCTCTTAGTCTGCTTTTCTATTCCTGATTCAAATTTGGGTTTGAAACTACAAAATTCAGCTTGTAGACCTTCTCCAAGCTTCTCCTAGGTTTTATGGCAACTTTTAGGGCTTTGAAAAATTTTCTCCACTTAGCTCCTTGGAAAATTAGCAGCCTAGCTCTGAAAATCACACACAAGAAGAGGAATTTTTTTTGTGGGGTTAGTGAATAGGGGTTTGCCTTGGTTAAACCCCTTGTTGGTAATTAAACCTTGAAATAGAATGAAATATGGAAAGAGAATGATGAATGAACAAAATACAATGTTACAACTCACCAAACCATTTCAATAAAGTACTGGAAACATATAAGTGATGGCTCCAATGGATGTAGACTTGGAATCTAGTTTGATGTTGATAGATCTTGAATGCAATGCTTACTTGAATCACAAAACCCTACACCACAATTGGTAGCTGTTATTTAACAACATGATGCAAATAATCTTGGAAATGATGAAAGACACTTGAAGATGCTCTTAATGCTTGATAATCTGCTCTTAAAATGCCTTGAATGCTCTTGTGAATGCTCAAATGATCTTGTGAACTTGCTAAGTGATCTCTTGAATGCTAGGTATGAAAATGAGAGAAAGAACCTTGTATTTATACTTAACTATGCAATAATTCTCGAAATTACAACACTACAGGCCGACCTTAGATCTTGGAGAAAAAAAACCCACTAGAAATTTAAATAAATTTGAATTTTGAGCTAAAGGGGACTCATTCACTATCCTCGGTGAATGGGTCCCACCTAAGGGGACTCATTCATTCATAATGGTGAATGAATCCTACCTTATGAATTTGAGGTGGGTTTTTGGGATTTGAATGTTTTAAATTCCTTTTGTTAGGATTACCTCAAAAATACACATAAGTAAGGCCCATGGATGCAAAATCGGGCCAATTAAAGCATAAGAAAGCCCAATTATTAACGATAAGCCTAGAGAAATGTGAAAGTGTGTTACAACACTTTACAACACTCCAAATAAGGAAAACATATGCTTAGCTACTTAATAAAATCCTAGAAAAGTGTGAAAGTGTGTTACGACACTTTACAACACTTTTGCAAGGCATCATTAAATTCCATCAGTTCACAAGGACCCAAGACCTAATATGAATGTGTTATCCACATTGCAACATTAAATCAAGGCAATATTTAAGCCAAAATCACAAGGAGGGCCTAAATAAATCAGGAAAAGTAGAAGGGTTACTTTTTCAATGACCAAAATTATAAAATTGATGGTGATCATTTCCTGTTTATTGCATTATATGTTGATGATATATGTTATTTATTGGAAAAGGAAAAGGTATGATCTCAGAACTACAATATTAACTTGTAGTTAAATTTGAAATGAAAGATCTTGGTGGAGCTAGACAAATTCTTGGGATGGAAATTAAAAGAGATAGAGTGAACAGAAAGTTATGGCTTGGCCAAAGTAAGTATGACAATTCAATTTTACAAAGAGGTAACATGCAGGATTGTAGACCATTGTGTGTTCCTGTTTTAGTTGGAACAAAGTTATCTATTTTAGATTGTCCAACATCTCCATCAGAGATGGAAGACATGAGCAAAGTGCCTTACTAGAGTGTAGTTGGAAGTTTTATGTATGCTATGGTTTGTACTAGACCTAACATTGCCCAAGCAGTGTGATTTTTTTCCAGATATATGTCTAATCCTAGTAGAGTTCATTGGGATGCACTTAAAAGGGTCTTCAAATATTTGTGTGGTAAGTTTCAAATTATTCCTTTTGGTATCATAGTAATGTGACTAAAGATGAGATTTCCCTTGATATTCATGGTTATGTGAATTTAGACTGGGCAGGTGATATTGATAGCAGACGATCCACCGGTGCCTATGTGTTTATTTTATTTGGTGATGCAATTAGTTGGATGAGAAAGTGACAGGATGTGGTTGCTTTGTCCACTACTGAAGTTAAATATATGGCAGCTACTCATGCTTGTAAAGAATCCGTTTGGATTAAGAGAATGTGTTTAGATATTGGAGTAAAACAGCTTGTAGTGACAATTTATTGTGACAGTCAGAGTGTGATATGTCTAGCCAAGAGCCCAACATTTCATGCTAGGACCAAGCACATTGATGTACAATATTATTTTGTTTGAGATATGGTCAAAGATGGCAAGGTGAAGTTGGTTAAGGTAGAGACTTTGATGAATGTTGTTGATTCTTTAACTAAGCCTATGAGCACAAAGAAGTTCAAATGGTGTTTAGAGACTATGGGCCTTTTGACCCCTATAAGCAATTAAGAGACAATGTTCACTCCCTCCCATTGCTCTTGCAAGGTGTTCAACAATTGGGAGATTTGTTGGGAAAATGTGTCTCAACCTTGCAATTATATAATGATTTATTGTTGATAGGATGTATATGTATTTTTTATATATTTTCTATTTACACCGATAGGTGTATACAATGGCATAAGGGGGGAGAGTGGCATGTGTGTAAACAATTTTTTTAAAACTTTTTTAGGAAACTTCTAGAATGGTCAACATACATTAGATAAATGATACATTGTAAATCTAGACCATTAATTATTAGGTTTGAGATCTAATGATGGATATTTTGTTGGCATGTCTTGCACTAGAATGTAACCCTATTTTATGAGGGCATTGTATTATGACTACGATAGATGGTGATGTATTCTAAGAGTTTGATAGTAGTCGTGTTGTCTCTTGATCTCTGAGTGCTGATACTCCTATGAGAAGCTTGCTCCGCAAGTATATTGTAATCATTATGATTTACTGAATAATATATTGGGAGACTTTTGGAGTGTGGGGTTTTTCTCTCGAAAGGTTTTTCCCCACGTAAATCACTGTGTCATGGTATGCATAATATTTGTGTTTATTTCTATTTAAGTTTCTATAACTGTTAAAGATCTATAAATTTTTTACATTATTCTCCTCTCAAGATTAGTGTAGGAAGTTGTTCTGCTACCTTAGCTTCCTTACAAATGAAATGTTCACTAATGCAAGATTAAAGAACCCTAAATGTAATGCAACTAATGCAATCTATTACAAAATTAAGATTGAGGGCTTAAAGGACTCCAATTTTTAGAATCTTGTTGAGCAAGGTCGAGTTCACCAAAATGAAATGAAAAAAAAAGGATATAGGAATTTCCCAAAATGGAAAAGTGGAACCAAAGAGGGAAAAAGGGTCCTACTTTCCTCAATTCAATAGGAAATGGGATCCCCATCAAAAATTTACTAATTTCCCTTAGGAGAATCAATTCTATGGAGGAGTCTTTAGATTTCCCTTTTTTTGCCAGGACAGGGTTTAGGTTAAACAACATTTTGGGGAGAAAGATTAAAAATAGAAAAAAAAAACTCCAAATTTAGATCTAAAAAGTACATTTAGGAGATTTAATATAAAATAGAAGGAACCAACTATTAGCACTGTAAAAATATCACACTTTTAATGCCCTTCACTCATCCATCTCTCACATACCACTGAAATTTTCCACACCATAATTTAATGATAAAAAAAATTGTTAAATATTTGTGTGATCAGATCCATTTCATAATCCATGTTCACCAATGATCCCATCAATTTGAAATTTGACACATATATATCCCTCTGGTCATCACTGAGTAAGAACTTTAAAACAACTTGTCCATATCGGCAAGATCAAATACATGCCTTTCTGATCAATAAACCATAGACTTTCAATTTGAATAATCCCTGCATATCGGAAAAAGGTGAACAAAGTTACAACGATCATTAACTCTAGAGGTTACATTTTTGGGAGGACAATGCTTGTTGTCTTACCGATGAAGGCTTATCGGAAAGAACAAGACCATCAAAACAAAATCGTCAAGTCATTCTAAGCACACATCTCATGCTGATGGGCACTTATCAGCTAGAGATACATTTTCTTTTGCTAATATGGAAAAAGAACGATTGTTAGGAAGACATACATAATTGGAGTAAGTTCTTTTGTTCATTCCGACCTCACATGTTACACCAATGAAAGAAGTTTTAGGGAGAGTCTTTCTGACTCATTCAAAGGAGTATAGTGATGAAAGAAACACGTAAAGGAGACTAAAGACATTGGGACAACTTTCTATTCTCTTAGCGATGTTTCTTTTCATGCTGATGATGATAAGAATGAATCAAAGTTTGTCAGAGTGACACTGGGTGATGATTTAAAGGACCTCTAATGACCCAAAATACTTTGAGATCGAGTAAACTTCACAACTTTCTCCCCGAAGTGGTGTGAGTAAAAAATGAATGATGGCCAATTATTCAGCATCAGTAGAAGAATTATTCAGTCTTTCCAACCATGAGTGATAAATCAAAAGGATACTCCATATCGAAAAGACATTTGGACTCACAAATGCTGGGGAAACTTTCCAAAGGGCCATGAATGTTGCATTTGTTGATTAGATCAATGTAATAATGGTAGTGTACCAGAATGACTTAACTACATATTCAAAAAAGGTAGAAGATCATGTTGAGCATCTGGAAACAAATTTCATCAAAGCCATTGAATATGGCATTTCCTTAAATCCTAAAAAATGTCATTTTGCAGTAACAAAAGGAAATTATTGGGACATATAGTATCCAAAGAAGGCGTGAGGATTGATCCAGAAAGGGTGGAAGCCATTGATAAAATACCCATTCCTAAAATAGTTAAGGCTATTTAGTCCTTTGGGAAAATCAATTTTGTAAGAAGGTTCATATCAAACTTTGCAGAAATAGTCAAACCAATATCAAAAATGTTGAAGAAAGGTGCAAAAATTGACTGGACAGCTGAGGCCCTAGATGTATTCATATCCATAAAGAGAGCAATAAAAGAAGCTCTAGTATTGAAGTCCCCTGATTTTAGTAAGCCCTTTCAAATATTTTTATTTGCTTCTTTTCACAGAGTTGCAGTAGTCATGTTATAGAAAGATGATGAAGAGAATGAACAACCTATTTCTTTCTTTAGTAAATCCCTCTAAAGCACAAAATTGAAATATGACATTGTAGAGAAATATGAATATGCATTAGTAAAGGATTTCAAAGCCTTTAGACCATATTTGGTAGGAGAAAAAGTGATAGCGTATTTACCTAATGCTGCAGTGAAAGATGTCTTTGTGCAATCAGAAGTTTCTAGCCGTAGATGTAGATGGATAAATAGAATTCAAGAATTCGATATTGAATTCCAAATTACCAAAATTGTGAGAGGACAAGGACTAGCTAGACTAATGGCTGAAACAAATATTGAAGTCGCTCAAGTATGCAACCTAAATAATGAAGAAAACATGGTTACTAGTATTGAACACACACCCTGGTACATTGATGTTGTGTATTATCTTAAGCACATGAGATGTCCTAAAGGATTTAATGATAATAAAAGAACACTCAAGTTGCAGGCTTCAAAATATGTATTCATGAAAGGGGACCTCTATTGGAAGAATATAGATGGTGTTCTGTTGTTGTGCTTGGATGAAGATCAAGCATGACATGTTCTCATGGCGATGAATGAAGGAGTATGTTGAGGTAATCTCTCAACAAAAACCATTGCACATAAAGTATTGAGGGTAGGTTACTATTGGCCAAAAGTTTTCAATGATGCATATAATTATACCAGGAAATGTGAAGAATGTGATAAGTTTTCTAGAAAATTGAACTATCAAGGAGCATTTCCTCTAAGACCTATGTAAGTTGAGGCTCCATTCCACTAATGGGGAATTGATTTTATAGGAGAAATTGCAGAAAAATCTAGTGGAGGACACAGATGAATATTATTAGCCATAGACTACTTTACAAAATGGGTACACGTTGTGCCTACTAAACAAGCAACAAGCAAAGTGGTCAATTTTTTTTTTCTAGAAAACATTATCACTAGGTTCGGGGTGCTAATAAGAATCATAACTGACAATGGGATGTGTTTAAGATTAGATGAGTTTAAAGGATTCTATCAATCTTATGGAATAACAATATCATATTCTTCACCATATCATCCATAGGAGAATGGACAAGCTGAATCCAACAACAAAAGCATCTTGAATATCATAAAGAGGATGCTAGATAGTAGCAAGAAGGCTTGGGATTCCAAGTTGAGACTGGGCTTATGGGTAGAGAAAATTACTGTAAAGAAGGCCATTGGAAAATCACCTTTTGAACTTGTGTATGGGACTCAGGCTAGGCTCCCTTTGCATAATCTACTGCCAATGAGTAGGTTCATCTTGTAGGAACACTTAGACATCCTTGAACCTATGGAGGAGAAAATGGAAGGATTGATGGAACTTGATGAGATAAAAAACCAAGCACAGAAACATAACATGAAGAAGCAAATGTAGATGAAATACTTGTATGAAAAAAGACAAAAAACAAAAAGATTGAAATAAATGACATGATCCTCATGTGGAATGCTAGGAGTCAGGATAAAGGAAAGCATGGAAAATTTGAGGTCTTATGGTTAGGACCATTTTTCATTGTTGGAAAGGTTGGAGAAGATTCATATTATCTCCAGAACATGGTAGGAGAGGAACATGAATTGCCAGTGCATGGATAGTTCCTGAAGCATTTCTTTTCTTAAATCTTCCATGCACAGTAGTATAGGTGAAGGTAAAGGATTGCTAGTGCATGGAAAATTCTTGAATAACCTTCTAAAAATAAATCTTTTTCCATCCACAAAAGTATAGGACTTTATATCATTTCCACCTCCCACAATTTTTGTTTTTCCTCCATTTTCATCCCATATTAAAAGGCACTTGGTCTTCTTTCCCAAAGACCTGGATTCTTGCTATACCCGCAAGGAGTATACATCCCTAGATGGAGCCACTGTTAGCACTATAAAAATATCACACTTTTAATGGCCTTCACTCATCTATCTCTCACATACATTGAATTTTTCCACACCATAATTTAATGATCAAAACAAATTGTTAATGATTTGTGTGACCATATCCATATCATAATTCATTTTCACCAACAATCCCATCAATTTGACCTTTGACACATATATATCCCTCTATTCATCACTGAGTAAGAGCTTTAAAACAATTGGTCCATATTTACAAGATCAAATACATGTCTTTCCAATCAATAAACCATAGCCTTTCAATTTGAATAATCCCTGCATATCGTCAAAAGATGAATCAAGTCACAACGATCATTAACTCTGGAGGTTGCATTTTTGGGAGGACAATTCTTGTTGTCTTACTGATGAAGGCCTATCAACAAGAACAAGATCATCAGAACAAAATCCTCAATTCATTCCGAGCACACATCTCATGTCAATGGACACTTATTGACAAGAGATACATTTTCTTTTGCTGATATGGCAAAAGAACGATTGCCAAGCAGACATACATAATCAGAGTAAGTTCTTCTATTCATTCCGACCTCACATGTTACAACAATGAAGGAAGTTTTTGGGAGAGTCTTTCTGATTAATCCAAAGGATTATAGCGATGAAAGAAACACATCGGGGAGACTAAAGACATCAAGACAACTTTCAGGTATGTGCAGGATCATGATGGGCCAAAAAGTGGCAATATGATGGGTATGTGGCTGACGACTTTTTTTAACCCAAAATTGATGAAATGAAAAAGTTTTTTAAAGGAGACTCTAAAATTTCCACCAATATAAATTATTCTTTACTTTGAATTTAATAAATAATTATTATTCATTTTCTATTTGAATTATGACTAAAGTCCTGATTGATAGGCTGATTGAAAAACATCTATAGTTTTCAAACGGTATCACATTTTTTAAATTCAAAACTTACGTCACATTCTATGCTTTGCATACTGTAGGATTAAAAAAAAAAGTTTTGAATTTCATGTATTTCTGACCAAGTTAAGGTGGTCAAACATACACGTTTTTATATTTTTAAAAATTTGTAATAAAAAAATCATAATTAATTATTTACTTGAAAAAAGATTACAAAAATATATGCATCACATCCGTACATGAGTCCTATACTTATATATGAAATCTTATAAATAAATATTATCATTTTATTGTGGTTAGGGTGGTCAGATAGCCACCTACTTGTTATTTTTTCCCTGAAATTTAAGTAATACTGCATTGAAATTTCAAATTTTCACTAAATAGATTTAAAAAAAAAAAAATCCTAGTAGTTTAGAAACTACATTCAATTTGCTACAGATTCTATTCTTACATATTTTTGAAATGATATAGATAAATTATTCAAATTTTTACGTCAAGTTGCCTAACTCTGATATTTTTTGAATTTTTTGCCACTTAAGGGCCTATTTTTTCCATGACGATCCTGCACATACCCTTTCTATTCTTAGCGATGTTTCTTTTCATGCCAATGGTGAGAAGAATGAATCCAAGTTTGTCGAAGTGACACTGGGTGATGATTTAAAGGACCTCTAATGACCCAAAATACTTTGAGATCGGGTAAACTTCACAACTTTCTCCCTGAAGTGGTGTGAGTAAAAAAATGAATGATGGCTAGTTATTACACATTGGTAGAAGAATTATTCGGTCTTTCTGACCATGAGTGATAAATCAAAAGGGTAATCTATATTGAAAAGACATTTAGTTATGTATTGGTGATCAATTGAGAATATATAAAACAAAGTTGTCATTAAGATAGATACATTGATCAGCTAGAAATTGAAGAAGTCTCACCGATATAATCATTTCGTTCTAACATTGTGAAATTCAAAAAACCTATTACATTCATGTTCAGGGGTGGAAATTAATGGCCGCACGAATGTGCATTATGTAAATATTCTCTGATTGAAAGAAGAAAAAACAAAAAGGATTTTCAGAATTGGCAGCAAGAAGGATGAGAGAGTAGACAAAAGTTTGAAAATTTGGTGCGGCCTAGAATTCAGAAGTAAGCTTGTGAACCTCTCTATAATTGTAATTTAATTATGTTACCTTGAAAATGGAGGGTTCAAGTTCTAGGAAAATAAAGGGTAGGAAGCAACAAGGTGAAGGAAGTAAATCTAGAGGAAAAAATGCAGAAAATTGAAATAGGGGAGGAACCTAAAACAAAAGAAATAAAATTGAACCAAGACCTCATTGACCAATTGCTTGGTTCAGGGCCGAAGGCTAGATGGTCTACACAACCAAGGGCTGATGTAGAAATATTTGAAGATAAATGTAGACATATAGGGGATATGAACTATTGATGTTTCACTATCATCAGATAGATATATTTGATCCATTGTGCAATCCATGGAACTTTAATCTTGGAAAATTGGTTGTCCCAAATGTATTTGTGAATATATAACTAGTAAATATTTTGGCTAAGCATTACAATCTAGACCTCAAATATATTTTCAATTTGTAGGGTAAACCTTTCATACATGTGTCCAAGTATGCAATTTATGAAATTTTTAACCTAAATGACAAATGTGATGAGTCTATTGTACATGAGGATTTGGAGAAAGAATACTAGAGAATGGATACAACTTATGGAGGGTGGAGGTTTCCATTACATAGACCTAAGAAGGATGGAGATCTTGTTCCACTTGATGACAAAAATGGGCCTCCTTTTTATGTCAATTTATTCGAACCCTACTTGAAACACACATATTTCTCAGTATGCCACGTATTAGGAACCGAGGCCCCTAAGTTCATGTCAATAGGACCAATGGTGATTGTTGTTGATGTTCAGTTCCATATTGCAAGCCCTTTGACTATGCTTCATGCATTTTCAAAGGAATTGAATTAGGGTTAATGGCAGTAAAAAATAGATCCCCCACACTGCATTTCAAGCATTATACCATTCTCATGCATATGATACTGTATTATGGGAAAGAGATAGAGATGTGGCCAAAGGAATTCAAGATTGTACAATTTTATAAGGACGGTAAACCACTACCAATACAATTATGGACTGTTGTTTGGGATAGAAAATTTTCCAACTCTAGTTATGTTCAAGATATTGTATAGATATTTTAACCATCCTTGTGATTACTCGTTGTCTAATAAAATTAAGATACTTTTGAAGCCCAAAGATTTCAATGGACCTACAACTATTGGTCACAATTGGGGCGATTGGTACTACTATGTTGATGCCACTATGATTAGGGTTTATGGTTTTGAAGATACACCTTTTATTCTGCCAAAAATAGTACTAGATAAAATTGCATATTTGGAGATTTTCAAACAGATGGAATACTCAAGCGTTATGAATCTAGGAGCCTATGAGAAGTAGGAATTTATGCCAAGTACCTTGTGCTTTGGATATTTTACTGTATTATGAAAATAGGGGTATGCCATGATTTTGAATAAATTATTGCATTTCAATTTGAAAAGGGATACACCAAGAAAGGGATTTGATCCTGAGGGATACATTGATTTTTCTAGAAAGAAAGTAAATTTGGGTGGATATGTTCATATACCTTATCCATATGATGACATGATTAGAAACATGGGATGTTGAGAGGGCCATTGATGAACATAACAGGTGGGTGGAGCAAAGGATAAAAGAAATACAAGAAACAAAGTTGTTATCCTCTAGTGAGGAATCATTTGATGAAAGGGAACATTAGGGTCCAACTGATAAAATTTCTAAACAGAGAATTGAGGATTACCAGCCATTGAAGAAGGTTCTGACATAGACACAAGGTAGTTGGCCTATAGATCCTTTGTTGCTGATGATGAATTTATAAAATCTCTTGAATTTAGATCATTCTTGTACAAGCAAAAGGGGAAGTCAATAAGAGAATCTATTACAAACATTACACCAAGCAATGAAGACCAATTATTTAATACTTTAAAATTAAATGTGGAAAATGAGATGAAGGATATGACTCTAGAGAGAGGAAGGAAATTATTGGAGGAGTCTAGTGTAATGATCGTCCCTAGTCTAGATCTGAATTCAACTTGGTTTTTGATAGTTTCTTATATGATAATGGTTCTACATATAAGCTTAGTCCATAAGGAGTTACATAGGTATACACAAGATCAAAGTATAATCCTAACAAGAGCACTCTCATGATTTGGTCCTTGTATCCTCCACACAAGAAATATGTAATCATTGATACTGAGAAGGCATTTGGCCATACGATGACACTGAAAGTAGAAGCTGATCCTGTAGCCACAACCAAAATCGGCATTAATGTTGCCAAGTTAAATAAGGCTCAGATCTAGATGTTAATTAAGGAGAGGGATATGTACAAAATGAATAATGAGAGGATTCTCAAGGAGAATGATATCCTAAAGGACATGGTTAAAAGTACATTGAAGGGATCTAACAAATTACTAACTCAAGGAGAAAGTTCCCAATCAAAGGATAAGGGTGAAGAATCAATTGAATAAAGCCAGGTTTAATTCAATTTCTGCAATATTTCAGAAAAGGCACACTAATTTAATGGTTTGGATGAACAAGTTTTGGGGAGCCCATTCCAAAAGTTATACTGCAATCGAGGAGCATAAAATAATAAAGGACTGAATTCAAGAAAAAATACAAGAAATACAAAAGAAAGGTACATTTGACGATGGAGCCATTACCCATGCCAAGGATTTCATGAAAAAGCACCAGAGGTACTATGAGGAGCTTCAAGGAGATACAAAGGAATTCCTTGATGTTGCAAAGGAAGGAGTGCCCACCCTATTAAAAAATGATGGAGAGTTGAAAGACAAGAATGAGTGGATGAGAGAATGTATGTTGATATTGTAGGGAGCATTGTAGGCTCTCAAAGGTGAGGATTCATCATTGGACAAGGCATGTGAAAATTTAGAGAAAATGGTGATCATGGAGATAGCTACAAGAAATGCCTATGAAGATGTTGATATGCATTCGAGACAGGATTATTTAGATCACATAACAAAAGTCCATTTATGGCTTACTAGAGCCTAATTGTTTATGTTTAATTGTTTGTCAATTTCAAAAAAGACATTGATGAAGGGATGTGTCCTCTTCAAGGTTTTGATATATAAGTTGGACATATAGTTGTGTGTCTAAATATGTGGAAGCAACAAACAAGTTAAACAACACTCCAATGAAACATTGTATCAAAGAATCTAATTTAAAATTAAACAAACTTCAAACCTAGCAGATTCTTCAAAACCATTCCATTGTCCTCTATCTCCAAGGATTTGTTTTAAGCTGGTTGCTCTCAGATTGTATAAGAAAAATCTCAATAGAATGACAACCTAGAGAATGAGATGATATGCAAAATGTATTCTTATGCTAAATGATATGAGATAATAAAGCTCTGATATAATGCTGAGATAATGAAACTAAGAACAGATTATGCAAGCTATTCTACCATGATTATTTATGCTAAGATAGTAAAAGCTAAGATGTGCTATGATTATGAAATCTAGGATATTAAGATGGTAAATGCTTGATTATTCAACTATAATGCTCATGCTATGCAAACAGTTCCAATATTTTCAAAGAACCAAAAGGATTTATTTATAGATTTTTGGAGGCAAAAGCTTAATTGGCAAAGATCAATAGTTGATATTGAGTTTGGTAAGATGAACAGTGATAGATGGAGAAGTTGGAGAGAAAGATGGAGGCTAGAGAAAAAGAAGGAAGATATTTCCTTCCCACAAAAACATTTCACTCAAAAATAGAGGAACCTTGCCGTTTGTCAAGTTTAGTTATGAGTTAGTTTTGGTGGTTGAAAATAATTCAACAATTAAATAATAAAATTATTTAATTTCATGTGACGTGGATTTGGAAGCTTCTAATTAAATATATTAAAATATTTAATTATATGTGAAAAGAGGATAAGAAGTTTCTAATTAAGTATTTAAAATATTTAATTATAAGTGAGATGGCTTTTAGAAGATTTAAAGATGATTTTATGATTTGGAAAAAGAAGAATATTTAGAAGATTTAAGAGTGTTTTACGATTCAGAAAGAGAAGAATATTTAATAAAGAAATGTGATAATTGAATTAAATAAATTGTGAAACTTATTTAATTAATTAAGAAGAAATGGAAAAGTGATTAAATTAAATAAGTTACAAAATTTATTTAATTAAGATAGAAGAATGCAGAAAATGAACAATATAAGTAAATTATTTAAATTCATTTATATGTAGATTGAATTAGAGATTAATTAAATAAATAGTATTTAATTAATTACCAAACTTAATATAATGTGACTATTTTTAGGTGTTTGCATTTTGCCCCTCTTTGAAGTGATGTATTTTATGCATTGCTTCAAAGTAAAAAGTTTTCCCTAGATGTGAATTTTGGAAAATTGATGCCTGCATGCCCCCTTGAGTGATGAATCAAATAAAATTTTGAATTTTTGAGAATTTTTTTGGAAATCTTTGATGATCTTTGAAAATGTGCAATGATTGGTTGTCCGATTCATCAACCGATAACTAATGATGATAGATAGGTCTAATAGGATAACTAATAAATTTGTCCTCATGATGTATGAGAAAACAAATAGTAAGATTTGATAAATTTGCTTTCATGATTGATGAAAAAAATAGTAGGAGAACTGATAAATTTGTCCTCATGATTGATGAGAAACAAATAGTAAGATAACTGATAAATTTGTCCTCATGATTGATAAGAAAACAAATAGTAAGATAATTGATAAATTTGTCCTCATGATTGATGAGAAACAAATAGTAAGATAACTGATAAATTTGTCCTCGTGATTGATGAGAAACAAATAGTAAGATTGAAATTGATTTGATTGATTTGATTGATTGCTTTGAGTGATTTGATTGATTGGATTGATTGCAAACACTGATTTGATATGTTTTGAATGGATGGTAGAGATTAGTGATTCTTTAGGTATGAAAGTGATTCCTGAAGACTTGGAGCTTGATTCCACTGCTTGTTTAGGCAGACAGAGATGTCATTGATACCTATGGGTTGACCTCATTGCTGGAGATCCGAGTCCAGATCCTGGTACATGTTTTGTAGGTGCAGGTACTTTAGGTGCAGGGGGTCTTGCGAGACCAACTAGTCCTAGGGGGAGTGCCTCATAGTCCCATGATCCTTTTTGATGATGTATATTTGATGATATTTGTATACACATTAATTTTTATCACATTATGATATTGTATCTCTCCTTGTTTCGATATCCTTGTACATTTGACATTGAGGTTTGATATTTATGAGATGCAACAGATATTGTTGATCTATGCATATCTACATGATTCTCTATGATGGATGCATTTATGATGGATGTATGTATGATGTATGTTTATGGATCATAATGATCATGATGTGATGACCTATGATGTATGCATTTATGATGGATGCAAAATGATTATGCAATGCGATGTGTGTTTTTCTGATGCACCCATACATAATCTAATGCATGGATGTATGATGATAATATGATGTGATAATGATTTCTAAATTATTTCTAAATGGATGTATAAATGCTGTGAAAATGACCATGTGATGGAAAATGATTATGTCTCTAAACGTATGGATGATATGAAAATGAATGAGTAACTTAAATGAATTAATGTTGTGAAAATGATAAATGATGATGAAAATGATAAAGAATGATTTGTTCAAGTGAAGGAAAATGAAAATGTTAATGATAGTGAATGAAAATTATAATGATAGTGAAAATGAATGAAAATGATAATGAAAATGACTGAAAATGAGCAGGTATGATAATGAATGAAAATAATAATGAATGATATGATAATGAATGAAAATGAGAATGATAATGAAAATGAATGAATGATATGATAATGAATGAAAATGATAATGAATGTAAATGAGAATGATAATGAAAATGAATGAATGATATGATAATGAATGATAATGCAAGATAAATAAATGACATGATATGAAAAATGATAACATACTTTTAATGTCTGATATGAAAATGGGAATACAATTTAAATGAATGAATGAGATGAAATGATAATGCAACTGAAATGAATGAATGATATGAAAATGATCATGCAACTAAAATGAATGGATGATGTTTTTGGTAATGTCAAATGTACTCAATCCTTTGTTAGAGTGATATGCTATCTTTTCAATGCTTTTCCAATGTTGGAAAATCTATAATGCTGATGCAAAACTAACATGAATGCAATCTTTATTGACCATGTAGATTTGTCATTCTAAGAGCTAGTTTATGCTTGTTTATCATCATTGAACTTTTGAAATGTTGAAAGTTAGTACAAGAATCAAAGGGAATATTTGCACCGATGATGACCTGAGTACAAATTTCATGATTTTAATATAGCAAGGTAATACAAGCATCGAGGTATAATTGAACCAAGATGACCTAAGTATTGCTTGCATAAACAGACTTGAGTTAACCTTTTTCCTATGCAAATTCTGAAATGTTGTCAATGATATGTTGTAGAGCATGTCCCACAAAAAATTTGCACAGTAATAATGATCAACTCACAGACATTAGACAGAGAAAAATCATACTCCCTTGCTTCTCTAGTCTATGACATCATCGAGTTGCTCTAGAGGTTTGATAACAAAAATCCATAAAACAACAATTCAACCTTTGCTTAAAGTATTTCAATCATTTATTTAGATTAGATCATCCATTTTGATTTGAAAAACCTAATGTTTTGCTTTTTGATAAGTGTTTTGATCATGTAAGGTTGGTTTCCAAGTGTTGTCTTGTCATTGTGTGTTTTGGTTTTGTTTGAAACGTTTGGTGTACTGCCCTCTATTTGTTGTGATAGCTCAAAAGTCAGTTGCCCCTGTTGAAATCTATATTTTGCTCCCAATTAGACACAACCGATTATTATGGATATGTACAAAGTTCACCAAAACATGATGAAACATGATTGCCTCTATGATGCCTAAATGATGGATAGATATGATGCTGATATGATGGTAAATGCGGATATGATAGCAATGTTGATAGGATGGACGACATGAACTAATAGATGGAAGAGCCAACTTGTTCACAAATAGCACCTGATTGCCATGTTTTCACCATTTGTTTTTATTGCACTTTTTCAGATTTTCAATTTTTTTTGTTGTTGTTACCAAGACGCTTGTTTGCCAAGTTTTCATCAAGGCAACAATTTTTTGATTTTTCACTTTTTTTTTTAATTGTTTTGATTTTTTCTTTTTTTTATTGTTTTGATTTTTTTTTGTATTTTTGATCTTTTTGATTTTTTTGTGTCAAAAGGATGCCTGTTTTCTAGGTTTTCATCGTGATGACTATTTTTTTTGGACTTTTTATGCTATTGTTGGATTTTTTAGGACATTTAATGTTGTTTTGTTCAGACATAAAACTTATTAAGATGAATGCTATTGATTGGTTCTTTAAACAGGTCCCCTTCAGGTGTGGACAACTGATATGCTCCTGATCCGAAGACTGATATGATGCTCTGATCCTGTGTGAATGGCCGTGCTAGATGAAAGAACCTAATTGGAATAAATAGTATGAGTGGAAAGCATGGAGAGTGATATGATAGATAAAGAAGGCTATGATAGGATCCCTTATGTGGACACTACGTGGGCAATCAAGCTTTCGACAAAAATGAGCTTGGGCAATTGATGAGTTATAGTACATGAAGGGGTCATGATCAAAGGCACATTGAAAGACATCACCAATGGATATGTAATAATATGATGGGTAGGTGAACATGGATGAGTGGAATGGGATATGTGGTATGAGTGATGTGGAGGGAGACCATAGATCAACAAGTTCTTTCTTTGATTTTCTTCTTTGATAGATGTCCCTAGTGATTGGTGGGGAAGAGGCATATTTGGAGATTGACTTTCGCATGCTCTTATTTTTTACCTTTATTTTTTATTTGTCTGATAGCTTTTTATGTTGTCTAGGAGACTTGTTTGGATTTTTTTTTCTTTTTGTTTTGTCCAATAGCTTTTTGTTTTGGCTAAAGGACTTTTCTTGATCCTCTTTTGTTTTTGATTTGTCCAATAGCTTTTTGTTTTGGCTAAAGGACTTTACTTGATCTTTCTTTCTTTGCATCCTTTCTTTTGATTCTAGATCTCCATTTGATAAAGGCATTTTTACCTTTGATTCTTGACTTGCCTCCTTTATATTTTCTTTAAGTGATACTTGTTGATCCAGGTCTACGTGGTGGATGGATGTGGATGAGATGGATGAAGTGAGAATGGTAGTGGTGTAGCAATCAATAGAGTCTTTGATACTATCCTTTTTGGTAGTGTTAACATCAAAAGAAGCTTGCACATCCTTAGTGACTTGGTAAGATGGTTTAATAAAGGCCACAATAGGAGATTCATACCCTAGCCTATGGCAGGTGGGATGGAAAGATGATGGTTGGATATCCTCATTGAGGTCATGATCAAAGAGTAGGTTATCATAGATGTCTTGGCTAAATAGGGGGTTGTCATGGGTATAAAAAGTTTGAGTGGGAGCAGATATGGGAAGGGTAGGTGTATCATTAGGATCACAAGAGGTTTCAATCCCAACACAGTCATCTTCCTGCATGCCTTTTGTATTTGTCTCAACATCATTGTTGGAATTTTGATCCTTCTCGATGGCGGTAGCAACATCTTTTGCTAACAAATTATTGAAACAATATTCTCCACATCCTAGATCATGGATTTAGACCTTGGGGTTTGATAGTGCAATAATTGTGGTAGATGCTTTTAAGGATTCAAGATCAACATGTGTTTGGGAATAAGTTTCTTCACAATTACTAGGGGTTTCAACTTTAGGACTTAGATTATGGCCATGCATGAAAGAATTAGGATCTCATTGTATTGTGATTTCAACTCCCTCATGAGAAAACTTCAAACATTGATGGTATGTAGAGGATATTTCTTGCATTTCATGTATCCATAGTTTTCCAAGGAGGATATTATAGGTCAAGGGGAGATCAAGGACTTGGCAAACCACATCTTTCACCATAGGGCCAACTTTGATTGGTAGAGTAACTAATCCTTTAGATAAGTGCTCCTCTACATCATATCCCTTCATGGTAATTTTTTTACTAGAGTCTATTACATTTTTTGAATAGCCCAATACATGTATAAACTTTAAAGAGTAGATATTTAAACCAACTCCTCTATCTATTAGAACACATTTGAATAGACATTTATGGATCAAAACCTGAATATGAAGTGGAGCATTATGCGGATGGGTGAGTGATGCATCATCATTTTCAATAAATAATAGACAATGAGGTGCAGTCGAGTGTCCCACCATAGCTTGGGATTGGAAAACTTTCAAATCAGCTGGTACAATGTCTTGTTTATCAAGAATTTGATTGCGAACTGCAAAAATGTTAAGAATGGTAGTGTCATAGACATAGTTTACATTCTTTCATTGGCTATTTGATGAAGAAGATTCCCCTTTTTCATAGTTTGGTAGAGGATTCTTAAATGCTTGATGATCTTCATTAGCATGATGTCCCTCGACTATTATTGTGTCATTTTCTATCAAATCTTGGACTAAACTTTTTAGTCCTTGACAATTATTTGTCATATGTCCCTTGCATCTATGGTAGTCACAGTAATATGACTCATTCCATGACGGTGGTTTGAATCGTGGCTTATAATCTCTTTGAGGTGGTAAGGTGATGGAATTTTTATCCATAAGCTCTTTGAAAGCCAACTCAAGAGATGAACCCAAAGGATTGAAACTCTGTTGTCTTGAAAAGAATTATGACGGGCGGATTTTCATTTTGAGTGTTGCCAAGATTATTGTTGAAGTTACCATGATTACTGCTATTGGTTTGATTGGTCAAATTTCCTTGATTGGTGTTGGTTCCTTGATTGGTGTTGCTATTTCCTTGATTGGTGTTATTGCATGGGGTACTTGATATATTGAAGATGGATGGTTTTGGTTTCACATTGTTTGCATCCACCAAACCATCATTGAAAAATTTCTTTTTTCTAGTCTAAAATCTTGATTTGTCATTGTTGTTGTTATGATTGTACATATTTGGACTATCTTTGTCAAGTTTTATCACTCCTCTCGTGACTAAGGCTCCTTCATTAGTGATTGCATTTTCAGTAAACTTCTCAAAATGTGGAGGACAATGAAGGTTGATCATATAACTCATTTCTTGATCAAGAATGTTATAAAGATATCCATATTTTCCTTTTTAGGAACTAGATGGGAATATCATGCGAATAATCTTCTCCACCTTTGTAGGAATGTGATGAAGGGTTCTCCAGTCTTTTGCTTTGCTTTACATAGATCAAGCATAGTTATTTGATGTTGAATGTTGTAGGAGTATTGAGATATAAATTTATTCATCAACTCCTCAAATGTCTTGATGGGTGGAGTGATTTTAGAAATCCATTCCATGGATTGCCCACCCAAACTTCATGGGAACAATCTCATCAAGTATGTGTCCTCATGTGAAAATTCAAGGCTCATGTTTCTAAATTCTCTCATGTGGTCAATAGGATCTGTTTCCCCATTGTATCTATCAAATTTTGGAATTTCACAATGTTTAGGAAATGGGATCATGTTGAGATTTCTATCAAATGGGTATGGAAAAATATCCTTCAAAGCATACTTCTTAGTTGTGCCCCCTTGTATTTCCTTGATTTTCCCTTGTAGTTCTCTTATTTGTTGGGTGAGAGCACTAAGATCATTTAAGGGAGTTTCAGTCTTTTCAGGATCTTCTTTAATTTTCTCTATATTATAGTCAGAGGGAAATTTGGCACCTTGGTTTTCCAATAAAAGAAAGTATCTTTCTTTATTTCACTCTAAGATATTTTCCATAACTAAGTGAAACTGTGGATCTTGTTCAGCTTCTTGAAGCATTTCATTGCTTATTTCATCATTTGAACTATTTCCATGAAGCCCATGAAAAGGATTTTCTTCCCTATCACCCATGTTGCAAATTGGGTTTTCTCTTTCATCTTCTTCTCTTTGTTTTTGGGACCTTGCAACAACAAGCATATGCTTGTATCAAATTTTCACCAAACTTAGATCATAAATGGGAGTGCAATTTGTTGGATAATTGATTCCTTAGCTTCTATTGATATGACTAAGGAATTTCTAATTTTCAGATTTGTTTCCATGGATGAAGGATGATAGGTCTTGTTATGGAAGTTAAACTGAAAATAAAAAATTGATTTTAAATTGATGCACTTTAAGAAGTTTTGATCTTAGTTTGGAAAAATATCAATTTTTACAAAAAAGCCTAATGTTTCCAAGTTTTTTTTCTCTACTGTAACAATTGATTTGGATGGTTGGAATATGTATTGCTGGTTGTGGAATGTACTAAGGATGAATGGGTTGACTATGATTATGCCTTTGTGAAAGAGCTCTTTATTGATTATAAGCTTGTGAATATAAAGGCTCCAAAGAAAAATCATTAGTATATCCTCTATCAAATCATGATATCTATGGATGAAAGTTCGATAGTCAAGCAAGACTTTCCTACATTGGTACAAAAAGTGTCTCTTTTTCAAAAGTTTCTTGTATCTAAGTGGCCTTTTTGGTTTCTTGATTCTTTTAGCAAGGGATTTCTTGAAAAATGTTGTTGATTTCCAATCCCTTAACATAAATATCACAATTTGATTTGTCAAATTTTTGTGTTTTCTAGATGATCTTATCTGAATTATTGTTTGGAAAACACATGCAGTAGGAAGACAATTATTTTTAAGTCCTAGAATCTAAACAATAAGTGTATGTTATCAGAAATTGCCATGGGTATTTGAACAAAACAAACACTTCAAGTAGACTCACTCTTAATGTTCAAAAGGTCATTATAATAATCACAACCCACATCTTAAAATTACATCGACTCACATAGTCGTGTCACCCCCTAAAGGGCACCCGTGTTTTTGTCTTTTCTAGGCATATACTCAAAGTTAGATTTCTCAATCCCTTGAGCAAATGGTCCTTGGCAATTATATGGTGAGTATCTTGGGGGTAGATTCTTCCCTCCCCTTGCATTGTGAGTATTATAATGTTTGGTTATTGACTCGGCTAGCTTCTACACTAAGGCTTGTAATAAGGGTTTCTGTTCACTGTGGAAAATGATAAACTCCCTCAAGAGACCTCCCAACCTTTAGAACAAAGGATTTGGAGATGGTTATCTTGCAAACTACCATCGATTGGATTTTCATCAACAACTCACTTTTGATTATAGTGGGTTGGAATCCTTGGATTTAGGCATTCCCACTTAGGTCGTTCCTCTTGGGTGAGTACTTTTTCCCACAAGAGCAGGCTTGCTAAATGTTTTAACAAAGCATAAATTGCATGAAATTAAAAGATGAGTCTGGCATTTTGATCACCCAGTTAAGAGGAGAGCATAGGCCTATCACCATCCAATCACAACAAACAATGTTCAGTTTTAAAGCCCAAATGATGATTTTCTATTCTACGTGAAGATATTGCTTCACAAAAGATATGATGTTCATTTTAACCAAGATAGAAATGCATGATGACTACCCTAGGATTGGTGTATTTTAATCCAAATGGCTACCCTAGGATTGGTTCATTTTAATCCAAATGACTACCGTAGGATTGGTTCATTTTAATATGAAAAAAGTAAAAACACCACTGGCAGTGGTTGCATCGGATCCAGACAACAAATTTTACAAATTACAAATGTGCTAGAACAAAGGTCATATGCATTATAGAAATAGTCAAATGCGCTAGAACATAGGTCATATGCACTAGAGAATTTGTCATATGCACTGGAGAATCTGTCTTATGCACCGGAGAATCTATCATATGCACTGGAGAATCTATCATATGCGTTGGATAATCTATCAAATGCACTAGAATAATCTTCAAATGCACTAGAGAATCAATTAGATGCACTATAACAGTCTTCAAATGTGCTAAAACGGGTGTTGTATGTGCTAATCTGTGTCTCCAATCGTGACTTGCTAGAAAATCTACAATAAAATATTAAATATGGGGCAAGAGCCCCATGGTGGGCACCAAAAATGTGTGTGTCAATATGTGGAAGCAACAAACAAGTTAAACAACACACCAATAAAACATTGTATCAAAGAATCTAATTTAAAATTAAACAAACTTTAAACCCAACAAATTCTTCAAAACTGTTCTATTGTCCTCTATCTCCAAGGATTCATTTTAAGCTACTTTCTCTCATATTGCATAAGAAAAAGCTCAATAGAATGACAACCTAGAGAATGAGATGATATGCAAAATGCATTCTTACACTAAATGATATAAGATAATGAAGCTATGATATGATGTTGAGATAATTAAACTATGATAATGAAACTAAGAACAAATTATGCAAGTTGTTCTACCATAGTTATTTATGATAAGATAATAAAAGATAACATGTTGTGCTATGATTATGAAATATAGGATATTAAGATGGTAAATACTTGATTATTCAACTATAATGCTCATGCTATGCAAATAGTTCCAGGATTTTCAAAGAGCCAAGAGGTCTTATTTATAGATTTTTGGAGGCAAAAGCTTAGTTGGCAAAGATCAATGATTGATATTGAGTCTGGTAAGATGAACAGTGAGAGATGGAGAAGTTGGAGAGAAAGATGGAGGGTAGAGAAAAAGAAGGAAGATTTTTCCTTCCCACAAAAATATTTCACTCAAAAATAGAGGAAACTTGCCATTTGTCAACTTTAGTTATGAGTTAGTTTTGGTGGTTGAAGGTAATTCAACAATTAAATAATAAAATTATTTAATTTCATGTGACATGTGGATTTGGAAGCTTCTAATTAAATAGATTAAAATATTTAATTATGTGTGAAAAGAGGATAAGAATTTTCTAATGAAATATTTAAAATATTTAATTATAAGTGAGATGGCTTTTAGAAGATTTAAAGATGATTTTATGATTTAGAAAAAGAAGAATATTTCGAAGATTTAAGAGTGATTTTATGATTCAAAAAGAGAAGAATATTTAATAAAGCAATGTGATAATTGAATTAAATAAATTGTGAAACTTATTTAATTAATTAAGAAGAAATGGAAAAGTGATTAAATTAAATAAGTTACAAAACGTATTTAATTAAGATAGAAGAATGCATAAAATGAACAATATAAATAAATTATTTAAATTCATTTATATGTAGATTGAATTAGAGATTAATTAAATAACTTGTATTTAATTAATTACCAGACTTAATATAATGTGACCATTTTTAGGTGTATACAATAGTGATTAGAAAATATATAGCGAATAGGGAGAAAATAGGAAATAGAGGAAATACTTCTAGAATGTTTTTCACATAGATATACTGTATGGACCATGATGCATGTGTAAATTTTGGCTAAAGATAATGAAATCTATCTTTAATTCTGTGTGGCTCGAATATTGGTGTCAATTATTTGTTAATTCAAAAGCAATTATCTAGCCGTCTCCACAATTGTTGCTTCTTTGTTATTTGAGGTTGCATATCCAAGTTGATATTTCAATTTCATCAAAACACATTTGTTGTTATTGTGTATTCAAGTTAATTTGTTTCTATCAAAGAATTAAAATCCTTTTAATTGATTATAGTAACTCGGGGGTAACAAGTGGATCAATAAGAAGAGTTAGGTAATTGAAAATATTGTCATACTATCTCCACATTGATGTTGTCTTGTTATTGAAATTAGGGATATACCTATTTTGTCAAATCACATTTGCTGTCATTGTGTGATTGTGTTAATTGGTTCCTTCAAGGAAGGATTAGAAATCCTCTTAATAAATCATAGTAACCTGATAAGATCAATTGGATTAATAAGAAGAGTCTGTTAGTCACATATTTGCACATTTATACAAGGTATAAATAAACGTAAGTGCCAAACAATTAGAATTATTACCAACATCAACCACCCATTATAGAACTTCATTGACTTTGCATACCCAATAAAGCACTGGTCCATCTCATTTATATGTTACTTATGCAATTTCACATTACAAATTACCAATTGCCATATTAGAAGTAGATTAATTACCAAGCTTCCATCTATTTCACACTTTATGCTATTGTGGATAGATCCTTAAATCCAATTAAATCACACAATTCTTTATTTGCTTCAGCTATCAAGGTCTACCCGCCTAGGTTTAGTAGATCCTGAAGTGGAGGGAGTTATCAACCATATAGGTTAACTCCATTCATTGGTTCAAAAATGTTGTAAGTCTAATCATAGAGCCTGGCATCCTCTTAGGATTTGTAACCTGTATCTTTGAGATCCAACACCAACAATATTTTTGGAGAATCTAAAGGTAATACATGTTGTGCACTTGTCAAAAGTTGTTTTTGTAACCATAACATCCAGACTCATTCGCCCTATGGTGAATGGGTCTTGGTAGGATTTTTTGAAAAATTATGAATTTGAGATTGAAGCATAAGACCTTAAATTCCTTCCTATAACTTGATATCTTCACTCCTAGATCTAGATCTATCAAAAATTTGCAAAACAAATTTGATGTTTGTTGGTGGATAGGGGTTTACCTCAATCAAACCTTAAGTGTTTCTAAGATTAAGATTTCAAATAATGCCAAGAAACCCTACTCAAGTGTGTTAGAATAGGATCCTCCATTAACAGGAACAATGATGAAGACCTACATTAGGAGACCTCAAATCCCCTTAACAAGTCATGAAACTGATTATACCTCTCTTTGGGATGAAATTAGAATGATAATAGAAGATGTAATCACTTAGGAAACAAGTCATTAGGTTAGGTTGAAGCTCATAGTGCTTCTCCTAAAACCTAGAATCCATCATGATTCTCCATAGGTATCTATCATCAATTTTTCAATAATGCTTGATCTTTGATGAAAAATGAGCTTGAAGACCTACAAAAAATAATAGAATGATGCTCCAAGACTTCACTTTTGCTCGCTTCTTTCTCTTGAATGCTTGATCAAATGTGAAACTCTTTTCTTGCTCTTGTCTTGCTCTCTTGATAATGCTCTAGTGAAAAATGAATGTAAAACATAGATTTATAGGCTTCCTTCCTAATTTTCCAATTATCAAATCCCAAAAGCCGACAAGTGAAATTTGAATTTGAAACCTTAAAATTCCACCCAAAACATACCAAAATCTTATTTTAGGGTTCTTAATGAGGACCCATTCACCCTATGGTGAATGGGTCCTGACCTAAATTATTAGGACTCCTAGAATGTCGGGGCATTAATTTAATCCCTAGATTTGTTCAATGTTGGTTGTGGTGTCAGGAATTAAATAAAATTAAGTTAAATAGGCTTTGGGATGCATGATAAAGGGGTATTAGGGGTCTATTAATGGGATTTTAAAATACATTAATGAAAGGTCAACAAAATAGGTCCAAATAAGTGTGAATTATACTTTCTCCTAGAAATGGGTATAATTTTCTACACTACATTTTTAATTTAGTTTTTTAGGTTAGGCTAAGGCTTATATAGGGCTATCTAAGTCAACCTAGGTGATATTCTAGACATAAATAAGGTATATATAGGAGGTAGTGAGTCTTATTTCATCATCAAATTATGAATTATTTTCTCATTGAAGATATTTGGAGGGCTACCCCATCAAAGTGGCTTTATATTCTGAGTCATTATCAAGTATTTGCAACATATTTCCTATCATATTCTTCTATTGTCCAAGTTATTTCATGACATGTGCTTGTACATATTATGAGATTCCAAAAACCATGATTTGTAGTCTAGGGCATCCATGCCCTTGACTAGTCCGTTTGACCATAATTTTATATGTGAAACCTATTGAAAGTCCAAGATATTGAGAGGGGGGTGAATTAGTATCTTCTTAAATTTTTTGATTAGATGCAATCCAACTATTCCAATGCATACAATAACAAAGATAAATAAGAGCATTGATAGAGCATGGAAACAAAAGACACATGAACACCAAAATTTTTACATGGAAAAGCCAAAATGCAAAAAAGCCATGGTGAGTGTTAGCTCACAATATAGTATAACCAGTTATAAAATATTACAAAATGGGTGGCTCACTGCCAGGACTCACTGTCTAGAAACAAAGGCTCAATGCCTACATAATTGCAACAATTGAATGGATTTCAACCAAAAAATGAACTGAAAGAGTACACCTAATGAGTGTAGATTCAGTTCCAAATAAAGCTCAATAAACAAGCTTGACACACTTCATCATGTTCACACTACTTCACATCATCACACAACTTCTCCAAAAAATGTCCATTATATATACCCAATCTCTTCACAATCATCAATTAGGTATGTTGGATGTTGTGGTTGTGTTGCTGATATGTGGTTATCATTGATGTCAACACTATTAGCACTGTTGTATTGAAGGCTGTATATGTCGAGGATATTGAGAAAATTGTTGAAGGAAGAGTTGCAGGTTGCTAGTGGAACAGTGTAGGTCATGAAGGTGTTTTGTTCTACATGTTGAAAATCAACTATTCTAGACTAAAGGGTTTATTATTGAGGGTATCTAGTTCATCTACCAGAAGTTTCAGAGGTCTGCATGAAGTTTTGATTGTGCTATGAATAGTTGTGTTTTTACAGTATTTATGTGGGTTTTGTCAGTGTTCTTGATTGAAGTTTATGTGATTCAGGTAATTTATGTTACTATGGATGCCTCTTTGTTATTTCTTGTTTCTTGTGGATGCTTCTAGATCATTCTCTATCCTTGTTGTATGTCTGCGTTGATCAGAGTGCACATGGTCAAAGATTTTTCTCATGTCTGTTCGAGTTTTCATGTTCTTGGCTGACATAGTGATTGTAACATGTTGCAGATCATTGAAGATTTAAATTTGAATGTTTGGTGTGCTCAAGGATATTTGTTTAGGTCACATCATAATATTAGCTGATGATGTTTGATTCACATTGAAAATTTATTTGTAAATTTTGGCTGACATTGTAAATATGTTTTATATTTTTTAGCCGACAAGGTTGTTGATGTAATTCCATGTTGCAGATATATTAGAGTGTTTGTTTGAGAGAAGTTAGTGTGTATGAAGTGAAGAAAATCTAGAGAAGAGAAAGTGTGCAAATATTGATCTAGTCATTTGATTACAGAGCAGAGTGAGAAGAAGTTTGAGCGAAGTGTGAAGAAGATTTTCTGTGCTTAATTGGAACTATAATCAGGCTTGTGTAGAAGCTATTTTCTCAATTCATACCTTGTGGATCTAATCCGTATTTATTTGCATTTGTTGGGAAGTGAGCCCTTTTGTATTTGAGTAGTGAGCTCTAGGTAGTGTGCTTGAATGCATGTGCATTCCCATTATTTTTCATTATAATTTTAATAGGGTATAATATTGTGGACTAACATCCACCCTGGTTTTTCCCCTAATAGTGTTTCCACATAAAAATCTTGGTTTTCTTTGTGCTTCTGATGTGTTGATTGTTCATGGTTTATTGTTCATTCATCAAATTTGAGATTAAGTAAAGTTTGAATATTTTGTGACAACTGATTCACCCCCCCTCTCAGTTGTTTGTCCTTGTTTTTCCAACAAGGTCGGCCTAATTAGATGCACTTCTCATTTACTAAAAATATCAACTGTCGGCCTCAAGCTATGAAAAAGATAATGCACATGCTTCAACAAGTTGACATAGACCTAAAATAGGTCGCACATATGTCCGCATAGCAAAAGTTAATTTACATAATACATCCATCAAGTTAGCCAGAGATGGACTAAAAAACATAACTAGAAAACATCAACGTGACATCATATGAACAAATGGATATGTGAGATCTTGTATGAACATGCTTTTGACACCTGTAAACTATTTCCCAAAACTACAAGCAACAATGATCACAAGAGAACAAATGCAGACCAAAATACCAAAGGATGTAAGCAAAATATTGGTTCAGATACCAAACTAGAATACTGGAGTACCTGTAGTCTTGTTTTGGTAGTTGTAAGTTCTCATATATCATGGTGACATCAATGACAATAAAAAGTAACAAAACAAGATGTTCTTCTTCATTTTTCCAACAATCTCCCCCTTTGTCATTGATGGCAACATGTACCAAAGCCAAAAAAGAGTATATACAAAATTCTCTATTTACAATACTTCTCCCCTAACACCAACATTTCACCACTTCACTCCCCCTTTGGCATCAAGGAAAAAGGGTGTGCCAAGAACAACTGAAAAAAATTAGAGAAAAGAAAAAAAAGAAATATATATCAATTGTAAGATGATGAGCCTTGAAGCTTCTTCAAAATACCTTCCCAAACTAATTTTCCTTTTCCCAGCCATCCTTTGCTACAGTCAACATCTTGTTCAGAGATTCTAGCTCTATCAGAGTTTCTTCAACACTGTATGGAGTATTAGGAATCAGGTTTATCTTCTCAAGCCTTCTAGAGCAAGCCAAAGCCTCTCCAACTAGATTAAATTCCATTCTTACAATGTCACTTAATTGACTATTTTTTCTGATAATTTATTCCTTCTATTTCTACAAGGAAAATAAATTTTCTCTATGTGCATTGATGGCCTTCCAGATTGATCTATCTTTACCTTTAGATACAGGGTATGTGCAGGATCATGATGGGCTAAAAAGTGGTGATATGATGGGTATTTGTAGGGTATGTGGCTGAGACTTTTTTTTATGCAAAATTGGTGAAATGAAAAGGGTTTTTAAAGAAGATTCTAAGCTTTCCACCAATTTAAATTATGTGTTACTTTGAATTTAATGAATAATTATTATTCATTTTCTATTTAAATTATGACTAAAGTCCTGATTGATAGGCTGATTGAAAAACATCTATAGCTTTCAAAAGTATCACATTTTTTGAATCTAAAACATGCATCACATTCTATGCTTTGCATACTACAGGATCAAAAAGAAAAATTAAATTTCATGAAGTTTTGACCAAGTTAAGGTGGTCAGGACATACAAGTTTTATATTTTTAAAAGTTGTAACAAAAATTCATAATTAATTATTTACTTGAAAAAAATTACAAAAAAATATGCATCACATCGGGACATGACTCCTCTTATATGTAAAATATTATAAAAAAATATTATCATTATTGTGGTTAGGGTGGACAAACACCTACTTCTTAGTTTTCCTGAAATTTAAGTACTACTACATTGAAATTTCAAATTTTCACCAAATAGATTTAAAAAACCTAGTGGTTTAGAAACTACATTCAATTTTCTATAGATTCTATTCTTACATATTTTTGAAATAATATAGATAACTTATTCAAATATTTATGTCGAGTTGTCTAACTCTGATTTTTTTAAATTTTTTGCCACTTAAGGGCCTTTTTTTCCATGATGATCCTGCACATACCCTACACTATAAGTATTTGAAATGGTAGACAACTGAGACTCAATTGAGTTCATGAAAATCTTGATATTCTGAGTGGCATTTGACCACTTCAAGCAATAAGAGAGAACAACATCTGCCTCTAACTCACAAAATTTCACTGCTTCCAGACACTTTTTGACATAAGAATGTGCAAGAGCACATTTGTCATGTAAAGCCAACAACCTTTTCTCTACCAAATTTTCTTCTATCTCCTGTCTTGTCTTTTCGTTAAGCCTAGAGGAATACTCCTTGAAAGAGTCTAACAATAATCAAAGATTTTCAATAGGGGCAAGGGATGTATCAATGGATGCATCGGGTATAGCTTCCTGTAAAGCTTTCAGAGCATCTTCTATCAGTTCTATTCCCTTTTGATATGTTTCAAGAATTTCCTTTCTTCTGGATGCTTGCATTGCATCACCCAACACAACATTATGTACTAGAGACATCTTTTCCACATCAACATATCCCTCAATCATAGGGAGTTTCAAAAGTTCTTGGGGAATAATCAGTTGAAATATGATTTGCTTAGATAGAAAACCTTTTAGTACATCACCACCAAAAGATGAATCACAGAGATGATTAAGTGATTTACAATATGTTTTTCTTCTTCATTTTTCCTAGAGGATTCCACGACCTTCTTTTCTTCCTCTCTCTTTTCCTTTTCTTTATCTTCCTCTACTGCCTCTTCTTCTTCTTCCTCTTTCTTTTTATCCTTTTTACCTTCATCTTCATCTTTATCTTTATCTTTATCATTATCTTTGTCTTTATTGTCCTCTTCCTCATTTTCATATTTTTCATTTTTGTTCTATTCTTCCTTAGGATTATCTTGACCTTCTTCATTTCTCTGTCCTTCCTCTTCAGTATTTCCTTTCCTATTACTACCTTCTTCTCCTTCAATATGCTCTGGTGGAGAATCATTATGCACCTTAGGCTCATCTTCTCCTTCATTCTTCTCATTAATCTCATCACCAATATTAATTTCAACATCAAAATTATCAAGAATGTCTTCATTACCTGTACCTAGAGAAACATTTTCCTCAACATTTTCAATAGCAACAACATTATTAGTTTTGAGCATACCATACTTTTCTGCTATCTCTCGGATTACCTTTGTTGTCTCCTTTCTTACTTTCTTTGTCAATTTCTTATTTCTTTTCATCAACATATTCACTCTACTCTTCATCCAAAACATTTCAACATAGATATTATTTAGAGATTTCAGATCATCAGGGGTCAAGGAAGACCCAATCTTATTATATGTTGCATTTCTAATCTTTTCTTCAAACACAACGACCTCAAATCTCCTTTTCATTAGATCATCCCACATGCTTTCAGGAACATCTTTCCTTATGTTATCCCATTTTACCTCTAAGACAATCAGTATCTTCTTAAATTTTATGATAAGATGTAATCCAACTATTCCAATGCATATAATAACAAAGATAAATAAGAGCATTAACAGAGCATGGAAACACAAGACACATGAACACAAGAATTTTTACGTGGAAAACCCAAAATAGGAAAAACCACAGTGAGTGTTAGCTCACAATATGGTATACCCGGTTATAAAATATTACAAAATGGGTGGCTCACTACTAGGACTCACTATCGAGAAACAAAGGATCACTACCTACATAATTACAACGATTGAATAGATTTTAGCCATAAAATGAGCTGAAAGAGTACACCTAATGAGTGCAGATTCAGTTCCAATTAAAGCTCAATAAATAGACTTGGCACACTTCATCATGTTCACACTATTGTGCATCATCACACAACTTCTCCAAAAATTGTCTGTTATATATACCCAATCTCTTTGCAAGCATCAATTAGGTTGGCCTAATTAGATGCACTTCTCATTTACTGAAAATATCAACTATCGAACTCAAGCTATGAAAAATATAATACACATGCTTCAACAAGTTAGCATAGACCTAAAATAGGCTGCAAATATGTCTACATAGAAAAATTTAATTTACATAATACATCCATCAAGTCGGCTAGAGATGGACCGAAAAACATAACTGCAAAACATCAATGTGACATCATACAAAAAAATGGATACGTGAGATATTGTATGAACATGATTCTGACACCTATAAACCATTTCCCAAAACCACAAGCAATAGTGATCATCGGAGAAAAATGCGAACCAAAATACTAGAGGATGTAAGCAAAATACTGGTTCAGATACTGGACTAGAATACCAAAGTACCTTTAGTCTTGATCTTGCAGTTGCAACTCATATATCATGGTGACATCAATGAAAACAAAAAGTAACAAAATGAGATGTTCTTCATTTTTCCACCAAAACCTTGCTCTGTGATCTTTGTTAAGATCCACTTCCTACTTTTGGAAATCTATCCTAAAAGTTCTATATTTTTCTTGGCATTACTAGTTTGGTCATAATTCACCTAATTCATTGTAATTTCCTTAAAATTATTGTTCCCTAAATGAAAAGTGATCAAAATCTTAGCCATCCTACTTGGTTCTTCCTTTGGGATAGTAGCCAAACAATTTTTCTTGCTTGAACTTTGTATCTTCTCAATATGTTTCCCTTCACCCCTCTCAAGAGATGTCTTGAACTAAATATTATAATCTATCCTCCTTCTCATGTTCCTTGACGTCAAACTATGCCTTCTATCATTATTGGACCTCCTTCAACCTAGCCAAAACCTCTTGGTCATATTCTAAAATTTTCAAAACAACTTACTCAAAATAATTCTATACACCAAAATGTGTCACAACAACCATATTATTATGTAGTTGCTAACACATATAAAAATCAAAATAACAAAAAACAAAAAGAAATGGAAACCTCCATTTCATTTCCTCAACCATATCCCCCCCACACCCCGTCTTCCTCAACATGCAAGCAAATAGTATGATATTGTTGAGAAACTTCATAATACTCTAGCTAAGATCTCTCTTTGGGACTTAATTCAAACTTCACCTACATACTATAAGATGCTCCATGAGACTTTGAAAATATCATTGTACCACATTTCATTAAACTAAATAATGTAGAAGACTTGTTAGATGGTATAACTACAGTGATCTTGGATATCACATTGCCTCAACAAGAATTACCTCCTTCAGACATCCAAAACCAAAATGATGCTCTCATGATTTTTTTCATAACTAACGATTATAGAATTAGGCATTCTCTAATCAATAATGGATTGGGTCTTAATGTGTATATTATTTACCTTTTACATAATATTGATGAGGATAAGTGTCATAAAGCCTAATAATACTTCTATTCATGGCTTTGATAATGTTGATAGGAAATTGTTGGGTACAATTGCACTTCCCATTAAGGTAGGACCCTTAGTTTTTCCCACCCTTATCCATGTCATGCCTAACCCTCTTTCATATAATATTCTTCTTGGTAGACCATGGATTAATTCCATAAAGGGAGTCTTATCTACTCTTCAATGTATAATGAAGTATGAATACAATAACAAGGTATATACGATTAAAGAAGATGAAAAAAGTTACAAGTTGAAGCAAAATGTATAAAATTTCCAACTCTCTCAGTACTTTGATTCTATCTTCAAAACTTGAACCATTACTTACCAACGATAATGATACTATGGAAGTTCTCTTTGGAAATGATTGTGGTTTGTTAGATTTTACACCTACTTTTATTGGGGAGTATAAAATATCACCATCAAACCCCAAGGAGTTGACACAATCTAATATCAACACCACATCTCCCTCAAACAATTAAAATGATAAACATAATATTTCATCTTCCAGTACATGTGTCAATGATGATTGGGGTTCATTATATTTTACACCCTCTTTTGTAGGAAAGTACAAAATCTCACAATCTTAACCTAAGGAATCCCTTCTTTTATTTGGTCAATCTTCTACTCCTACACCAATGAATCTATAAATATAATCATACCATGATAGTGATGGGGGATCTTTAGCTTTCATCCCTTGTGTGTTGGAAATATCTAATAAATATCCTCCTAATCCTAACATTTGAACACCTAAAAAGGATTTACATTCTTGCAAAAGAGTAAATTATTCTCATTATCATTTAAATAAGACTTCTCCTCCTCCATTTGAGTTGGAAAACTATTTTGATTATGTTAAGATTGGAAGGGATAGTACCTATTACAAAGCATCCATAGAGGAAGAAGACAAGTGCCTCATAAAAAATGAGCACTAAAAAGAAAGAGTCACTAGAAGCGAGCCTAAAAGACCAACCAACAAGCCATGCTTTTGACTAAAGCATGAAACCAGGAAACATAGACCAGTTGCAAGAAATAGGGCAGTCAAAAAGAAACCAAACAAAACAACATCCCTAAAGAAATAGGGGAAAACCAATGCAACCCTGCAACCAAAAAACTAACCAAAGGGAAACAATCTTTGAAAAGCTCTAGGAATTCCACTCATAAAACAAACCTTATGTGATAGGAAAGAACCAACAGAAGCCAACAGCTCCCAGAAAAGAAAAAGCTAAAGGCTTGAAACAACCAACATACCCAAAAAGATCTGAAAACTCCAAGTAGTAATTCCAGAAATTCTAGCGATGATCACAACATAAACCAAGGGGAAAGAGAGGATTCCCTTGCTACAAAATCCCACCTTACCAAAAAACCCATGTACCACAACCAAAGGGGCACACTCCACCTCAAGAGGAGTTGTGAAAGAAGGTGCTAGCAAGAGGAAATAGAGCCACCCAATAAGACCACAAAGGAGAACTTCATCTCAATAGGAGAAATAACAATCTTAATGGGAGAAATTTCAGCATCAAGCATAAAGTAAACTAAAGGAAGTGAAGACCCCCCAACAACAACTCCCAAAATGAATAGCCCAAACAATCTCCACCTCAAAAGAAGATTTATCCACCTTGAAAGGAGAAGTTGAAGGGAAAGTCCAAGAGAGAAGGAAACAACACAACCAAGAAGAAAAACACCTTTAAGAACCAAGAGATTGAGCCCAACAACAACCCTCCTACAACAAAAAAAGTAGTCTTCCATACACTTGAAGAAAAATCCTTCCACGATCTAAACTTGAAAGATCACAACACCCTTAAAATCCAAACAAGTAGAAAACCTAGAAAAAACATTGTAACCCACCAAATTTTTTTTGAGGGCTCTAGAAATTGAGACAAGAAACTTCAAAATAGGGCAAAGCCTTGACCACCACCAATCTCCAAAAGGACCAAAAGAGGAAAAAACCCATGCCACCACCCAAGAGGGGAAAACAAATATGATACACCCAAAATTCATCCAAAGGATGGAGGAAATCAGAGACCACCATCAAAAAAATAAAAATAGTGCTGAAGCCCTTCTTCACAATAGACCTCTGCCACTACCCAAAAGGGAACATCAACCAGATTAAAGGAAAGCTGACCAAGGGAAGGAAAGAGACTAATCCAAAGACCACCAATACAATATAGTCTTTAGCACTTGCAACAAATAAATGCAGATGAATGACAAAAGAGCATAAATATGAGAAGTCTAACATCATAAGTGATGTGCAAAAAACAAACCTCCAAAAAACTGCCCCATCTCCCAAGACCACAAATAAGAGATGGCTAGATTTGAGGAGATGCAGAGCAATGAGCTTGATAAAAAACCCATCCACTTTTCCAAATTGAACATACCAAGAAAATTGTGGCCTAAAGACTAGAAAGCATAAAACAAAGCAAAACAGGGGTATGGTGAACCAAGGAGAGGAAACACTACAATAACCTCTCCAACATAGCCAAAAAAAGCTGACCAATCAAAACTAAAGGTAGCACTAAAAAGGGTGGACGTAGGACATCGAAGCATGAAGAAAACATAATTGAAAATCTAGAAACTCATCAAAAGCAGGTAAATGCAGTCACTAGGGTTCAAGAGTCTCAAAAAACCTAGAAAGATCACTGTAGTGAGCACACACACAACAGTTGACAAACAAAGGAAAAGAAATGAGTGACCAACCTCATAGGAAGAGCCACAAATTAGAGAGCACATCCTCCAAAGGAAGCAAACAAAAATAGTGGAGGCAGAAATCACACTAGTCTCCATCCGACCCACACACCGAACGACCAGCCAAAGGGAGGTAGCAATAGAGAATCACCATCACCATTTGGTTCATCTTCTCCATCACCCGAATTTCCTTCATCATTAAAAACAACCCCTATGTTGTGATTCCTGCCTCTCGCCTCCTTCCGCAAAAGTGAATGAGTTGGAAAATTGTTATGTTGGATATAAAATTATTTCTAAAATTAGATATAATGAAAATAAGGAACAAAGATTTAAGTATAATGTGAAGCCTATACCATACCTTGCTAAAAGGAGTTTAGGTTTCCAACCTTCTCCTTTAGCTACATCTCACCCTCTATTATGGGTATGTGTAGGATCATGATGCACCAAAAAGTGGCGATATGATGGGCATGTGTAGGGTATGTGGCTGACGACTTTTTTTAACCCAAAATTAATGAAACAAAAAGGGTTTTTAAAGGATATTCTCAGCTTTCCACCAATATAAATTATGCTTTACTTTGAATTTAATAAATAATTATTATTCATTTTCTATTTGAATTATGACTAAAGTCTTGATTGATAGGTGATTGAAAAACATCTATAGCTTTCAAACGGTATACATTTTTGAATCCAAAACATGTCACATTCTATGCTTTGCATACTATAGGATTTAAAAAAATTAATTTAATGAAGTGTTGACCAAGTTAAGGTGGTCAAACATATAGGTTTTACATTTTTAAAGTTGTAATAAAAAATTCATAATTAATTATTTATTTGGAAAAAATTACAAAAAATGCATCACATCGAGACATTAGTCCTCTACTTATATCTAAAATATTATAAAAAAAATTATCATTTTATTATGGTTAGGTGGTCGATAGCACCTACTTCTTATTTTTTCCCCTAAATTTCAAATTTTCACCAAATAGATTTTTTTAAATAAACCTAGTAATTTAGAAACTACATTCAATTTGCTACATATTCTATTTTTACATATTTTTGAAATAATATAGATAACTTATTCAAATTTTTACTTCAAGTTGCCTAATTTTGATTTTTCTAAATTTTACCGCCACTTAAGGGCCTGTTTTTTCTATGATGATCCTACACATACCCTTACCTACTATATTTACAACCTCCTATAATAAGCGAGAAAAAATTTCTTCACAAGAGAAAGGATTGTTTTCTACTCATCTAATACTCAAGAAAGAGCATATTTTTTAAGGCTTTTCAAATCCCACTTCATTACTCTTCCTCCTCCAACACATAATAAGTTTCATAAAAAAAATATTTTGTACATATCATCGAGTGCATGATCATTCCACCAGTGAGTGTCAAGCCTTGATAAATAAAACATAAAAGCTTCTCGATTTTGGTACTATCACTCTTGCATATGTTGATGTACCTATTCATGAAAATTGATAAACTCTTTCCTCTACTTGTGTTTCTCCTCACTATGTGGAATTTTTTAGCTTCATGTATTTTCTCATTTCCATTAATGGTGGTACAATATTACTTGCAACCATATTTCATCTATGGTAGCAACATTATAGTCTCTAGCATGGTTGTCCTTACCTATACATTGGGGGGGAAAGGATAAGTAAGTTTTGGAGGTGTGAATCATTCTTAAGGATCCCCTCTTCCCCCTTATTTTCCTTAAAATATTAGCATAGCAAGTATGCTAACATTTTAAGGGGGGCATATCACCCTAGGATTTTTGAGTTTTGACTGATTGACATAACCCATTGGTGTTGGTGTTGTTTATAATTCCCCTTGAGGTGTGGTTTCCAAATACATCCCCCATGATGTTAAAAATTTATGTGCTCCCTAAGGCATGATTTTCCAAAAAATCCAAGCAGCATAATGGAGCTTTATAGCTTGTGAATTTAAGAATTTTATATAGAAACCTAGAATAAAATTGTTGGTAGATGGTCAACGCTCCCCTCAAGACTCGTGACATGGACTAACCACCTCCCATGGATCCATTAACTCTCACAATTGTATCAGGCATTAACAGGTCAATCTTTTGGTGCAACGACAATTGTAAGCCAACAAGTGGTATCAGAGCAAGTTTAGGATAATAAGGTGGAAGCTTGTATTTTTCATGTGAATACTTAGCATGAATATCTCCCACCGATAAGGCATGCTTTCATAGATCAATTTTTTCTTTGTTAATATTGGCCCCACATTAATCTGTTATTGATTTGTGAAAGACCATTCTCGCTCCTCGTATCTTTCAAAGGCTACTAATATTGCCTAGTCTTGACCTCGTGGTTGTAGGAGATGGGTGGGATACACACTCCTTGCATTAGCGATGGTGTGCTTAGAGATGGATCTCTTCTTTGTTGACCTATGCATTGGTTTATTGGATTTGTATTTGTGACAATCTATTGGAGTATCGGTTATTACAGTGTGCAATTTGTGTATTGCTGAGTGCTGAGTCTATGAATCTTTCATTGGCCATATTATAGTTTGGTGGCTTGTATTGAATCGAAACTTCCTTGGCTTTGAGTTCATTCCCCTCTCATTTGATAATAACCATTGCCACTGGTGGAAATGAAGCACCACATAGAGACAATATATCTGATTACATGCCATGATTGACAGTGGTGTTTTGACTTATGTGGATGTCATATGTTGCTTTGGACGCACGAGCAGGCCACTCTTACATGATGAAATGACTGGCACCATTCTTTATTGTTCTTCTAAAGTGAGAGCTTGCATTGAGGAGCTTTCATGGGCATTGATTCACTTGGCACACTTTGTGCTATGTGTGTATCATCTTCCTTAGACATTCCATGCAGAGGCGTTCTATCAACCCTTGATCTATCTTAATTCCTCAGTTAGAACCTATCATATTCCATGCTCGTGAACAAGAATTTGGTTGTTGTAGGGCCGAATTCAAGGAGCACAAGATGCTACGCTTGATTGCAAGTGCATATATGTATCATCCATAGTGCATCGATTTGTGACTCTCCTTAAAATCATACGAGTATAAATTTCTGAACGAGCCAATATAGATGGTGATAGTTTAGGTGTTTTGGTATTGTAGGCTCCACAAGAAAGAACTAAATCCACCTTCTTTATTGGTTTTAAAAAGTCAAAACTTTAATTTGGTCCTGAATCCATTATTATTATTTTAATCTTTCTCAAGATTTTCAAAATGATATATTGTAAGGTTTTTCTTGAAACCATGTAAAAAGGTGACTTTATTCAACTTATCAATATTTATAAAATTTTATTTTTTATTTTTCTTCTTATTTTATCCTTTCCTTTGTGACACATTGTTGAACTGATGGAGGAGAAATAGGATAAAGTATTTAACATAATGGCTACCAGTTCTCCAAAGTTTCTTTTGCTAGATTTTTAGCTACTGCGCAAAAACAATTATTCCACATGGAAGACCAAACTCAAAACTCAACTTGAGTTTGAAGAAATTTGAGATGTGGTCAGTGGAACCACAACAAGACATAAGAAAAATGTAGATGAGCAAAAGAAATTTGATTAAGCCAATAGAAAGGAAAAATTGATCATTTTATTCAGTGTGTCTGATGAAGTTCATCCTTTCATCCAAGACTCATCCATAGCCAAAGATGCATGGGACAAGCTCAAGATGATATATGAGGCCAAGAATCAGAATCATATATTGAATTTGTAGAGTCAGCTACATGGCCTAAAGATGAAGAATGGAGAATAGTTGGAATCCTTTCTCAAAAGGATTACAGAGTTGAGAGCTTCCCTACAAGCATTGGGAGAAACAATTGATGATGCAGTTTTGGTGCCTATTGTTCTACAGGAACTACCTTCCAGATATAAAGTGTTTGTGACAACTTTGAATGTCATTAAGACCACACCCACTTTTGAGAAGCTTGTGAATGTACTCCAAAAAGAAAAATCTCTAAGGCACGAACATGAGGAGGATGATCATGCGATGACTACACATCATAAAGGAAGCCTATGAAGTAGTGTCCAATATGTGAAAGAGTTGGACATGATGTGAAAAATTGTTGGTACAATTCATTCAACAAAGGATCATCCAACAAACCACATCCAAAGAAGCCACTTCAAAAGTGTCAAACCACAATGGGAGCAAAGGAACAAACATAAACAATAAAGCAATGTTGCTAAAATAGAAGATTCTCCACAAGGATTGAGTTTGATAGGAATTAGGCTATAAAGATTTGTCTTATCAAAGATAAGGGTATGTGCAGGATCATGATGGGCCAAAAAGTGGCGATATGATGGGTATGTGGCTGACGACCTTTTTTTAACCCAAAATTTATGAAACGAAAAGGGTTTTTAAAGGATATTCCCAGCTTTCCACCAATATAAATTATGCTTTACTTTGAATTTAATAAATAATTATTATTCATTTTCTATTTGAATTATGACTAAAGTCTTGATTGATAGGCTGATTGAAAAACATCTATAGCCTTCAAATGATATCACATTTTTTGAATCCGAAACATGCTTCACATTGTATGCTTCGTATACTGGGTAAGTGCACAAAGTTGAGTCCACGAAATGTGGAAGTTTTTTCCTTAACCAAAAAATTGAAATTGGCATTGAGGAAATGGGATCCCAATTTTTAAAAATCGGGATCCTGTTACGGTTCGGGATCCCAAGCCTGAGACGAAACGGGATCCCGCTTTTTAAAACTCGGGATCCCGTTTCCCATAGGATCCGGAACCAATGGAAAAGGAAAGGGATCCCAATTGTCAAAAAATGGGATCTTGATTTATAAAAAGCGGGATCCCGATTTATAGAAATTGGGACCCTATTTTTTATAAATCGAGATCCCATTTTATATTGATATATTTTTTTTAAAAAGATAGATTTCATTGCTTAGCGGACGGGACCCCGAGTACTGGTGACAGCGACCCCCACGATCAACAACAGGTACCCACCTACATGCCATTTTTTTGCATTTTTCTATTTTGAATTGAAATTTTGAAAAAAATAAGTTAATTTAGCATGTTTTTTTTAATTTATTTCACATTCTAAGCATTTTTTTAACTGTTATAGTAGAATTGAATAATTGTAAAAATAGACAAAAAAATGCAATGAAACCTAAAGGTTTTTTAATAAAAATGAAAAAATGAACCTTGAATTGTGTTTTAGAAACAAAATTTACCTATTGAAACCTAAATTGTTTGATTAAACCTAAAAAAAAATTGAATTTGAAAACCCTAATTGAAAGAAAACAAAAAAAATTGCATTTCAAAACCCTAGAAATAGAAATGAAATAAAAACATTGCATTTACAAATCTAAATCAAGCTTTTTGAAATCCTGAATTCAAATCAAACGAAAAAAATTGAATTTGAAAACCCTAGTTTGAATTGAAACGAAAAGATTGCATGAAAAACCCTAATTGTTTAAAATTGAAACCCTAAATTGAATTTGAACAAAATTTTTTGTTAAACCCTAAATTGGAATCGAACAAATCATTTTGATTTTGAAAATTAGGTAATTTCAAGCTAAAAAAAAATCATTCGCATTGCTTAAATGTTTTAAATTTTATCTGCTTTGTATGGGAAAAATGATATATATTAAACTTTAGTTTCAATATTAAATTATAATTAGATTAGAAATCAATATGTTAAAGAATAGTTAAAATTCATAAAGTTTATCTTGATGTTTGTTTGCAAATTTAGTTAGCAAATTCGTAAATCTAAACATGTACAATCAATTCCAATTGACACTAACTTGCAAGTATAAATTATGCCAAGGGCCACCCAAACTTCACCCTAAGTTTGCTAAACCCTAAACCCTAAACTGTAAAATCTAAACCCATAACACTAAAGCATTTGAAATTTATGAACCCTAGACCCTAATCTTTCATTGGACATACCTAAAATTATGTAGGTTCAATGTCAAGAATGGGTCTATTTGGTAGATTTATCAAAACTATTTTGAATGTCTAGAATTCCATAAAAGTATAATTATAGCAATTCCAATTGGAAACACTTGGGTATATATATATCATATGAAATTTAAATCTAGGAAGGTGTCTATTATATAGGAGAGTTGATAATACATGGAAAGAGGTTTGTATGGGAATATATGTATTAAGAAAAACATACGACATGACCTCTATAGGATTTTGAAGATGTGATCCTAGATAATAATCCACCCATCCTCAATCATAATGGATTCTTTAGCAATTAAGAGAGATTCAATAACCATAAAATTACCTATATTTTGATACTATATAGATTTATGTGGAAGGATAGAAATGCATCAATAAGGAGACCAAGATGGAACCATTTAACACCTACAAGGTACACCTATTACATGGGAAAGGGAGGAGGTACATGATGATAGTTTGGAGGAACTACATGCTATTATTACAATTTAGAGATAGGAGGATGATTCATATAAAAGAAATATAATTAAATATTTATATTATTTAATATATTATATTTAATATAATATATTAAATAATATAAATATTTAATATCATAAAATATAATATAAGATTACAATTAAGGATAGGTAATGTTACAATTTACTTGGGGTTTTAATGAGGATTAGGCTTAAGATTCAATTAGGTTTGTAGTAAATAGTTAGGTTACAATTAGGAATATATAGTAAATATTAATATAATTATAATACAAATATAAATTAATTTAAATATAATATAATATAGGAATACATTTAAGATTAGGTAAAGGTTATAATTTAATTAAGTTTCAATTAGGTTTGCAATTCAATTAGGATATGGTTAGGGGTGGGGATCATTTAGCATTCTATTATTGTTAGAGTATGGGTTACATTTAAGATTATTGTTATTTTTGTGATATGTATAAATTGATTCATTTTTAACATCATGATACTTTTTTTTATTAGAGGGGTAAACACTTTTGACCCAGAGCTAGATGGAACCAATGAGGCTATAGGATGACTAAATTTGGACCTCACTAGACATCTAGATCCCCTTAAGCCATCCTATCACCTTAAATCGTAAATCGATTTCTTAAGGGGTCCCAATATGACAAATTTCTTAAAGGGATCAAAGAAGTTCTTAAAATTTGGTGAAGTTGCCCAAGGCAACCAAATTTAACAATAATAAGATCGTGCAAGATTATAATATGAATGAGATTTCATGATCTAGGTTGGTCAATTGAAACAAGAGTAGATCTCAATCAACTATTCCACAAGAAAATGTTCTTCACTAACTTGCAAGTTCATTAAATATTCCAAGGGGCACCAAAACTTTACCCTAAGTTTTGTAAACCCTAAACTTTGAACTCTAAAATCTAAACCCTAAACACTAAACCATTCATTTTGTCCTACCAACATCATAAAGTGAAATTTGGTTGTCTTAGGAAAATCCACCATATTTCATTCCCTTATGCCATGTAATTTTTGTCCTAGGATCTTACTACATGTACATCCCCTTAAGTTATCCTATTACCCTAAACTAAAGTCTAAACCCTAAACCCTAAAGCCATCATTTTTTTTTAAAGGCTCTTAATGGAATTTGGTTGCCTTGGGAAACTTCACCAAATTTTATTCATTTGAGCCATGTCATTTTCTCCTAGGACCTCACTAGACAGTAAATCCCCTTAAGCCATCCTGTCACCCTAAATCGTAATTCAATTTTCTTAAGGGGATCAAAGAAGTTCTTAAAATTTGGTGATCAAAGTTGCCATCATGATCTAGGTTGGTCAATTGAAACATTTGAGTAGATCTCAATCAACTATTCCACAAGAAAATGTTCTTCACTAACTTGCAAGTTCATTAAATATTCCAAATTCTAAACCCTAAACCCTAAACACTAAACCATTCATTTTGTCCTACCCAGATCATAAAGTGAAATTTGGTTGTCTTAGGAAAATCCACCATATTTTATTCCCTTTTTCCATGTAATTTTGTCCTAGGATCTTACTACATATATCCCCTTAAGTTATCCTATTACCCTAAACCCTAAACTCTAAAGTCTAAACCCTAAACCCTAAAGCCATCATTTTTTCTTAGGCTCTTAATGAAATTTGGTTGCCTTAGGCAACTCCACCATATTTCATTCCCTTATGCCATGTAATTTTGTCCTAGGATCTTACTACATATATCCCCTTAAGTTATCCTATTACCCTAAACCCTAAACTCTAAAGTCTAAACCGTAAACCCTAAAGCCATCATTTTTTCTTAGGCTCTTAATGAAATTTGGTTTCCTTAGGCAACACCACCAAATTTCATTCCCTTATGCCATGTAATTTTTTTCCTAGGATCTTACTACATATATCCCCTTAAGTTATCCTAAATCCTAAAACCTAAACTCTAAAGTCTAAACCGTAAACCCTAAAGCCATCATTTTTTCTTAGGCTCTTAATGAAATTTGGTTGCCTTAGGCAACTCCACCAAATTTCATTACCTCATGCCATGTAATTTTTTCCTAGGATCTTATTGCATGTAAATCCCCTTAAGCTATCCTATTACCCTAAACCCTAAACTCTAAAGTCTAAACCCTAAACCCTAAAGCCATTATTTTTCCTTTAAATGTTCTTAATGAAATTTGGTTGCCTTGGGCAACTTCACCAAATTTTATTCACTTGAGCAATGCCATTTTCTCCTAGGACCTCACTAGACGTAAATCCCCTTAAGCCATCTTGTCACCCTAAATCGTAATTCGATTTTCTTAAGGGGTTCCAATATGACATTTCTTAAGGGGATCAAAGAAGTTCTTAAAATTTGGTGATCAAAGTTTCCCAAGGGCCAACCAAATTTAACAATAATAAGATCCTGCAAGATTATACAATATCAATAGTTAATTGTATTTTCATTCAAGTAACATGTGCTTTAGACATATAAATGAGGCTTACATATAATTGTATCATCCTATTTCAATTATTTAAGGCCATTTATGTTGAATGGTTTAAAGGTATTTCCTAAACATGTATCTTACATCTTGAAATTACAAATCTAATGCAGGTTCACTCATATCTTAAAGATCACATAGATCCATTCAATAATATTCGCAATCCACCTCCACGCCATCCATCTCCAACACCTTCACCCCCACCTCCACCCACTCCACCTCGTAACCCCCCGCCTCCACCACCTAAAATCAATGAACATGCTCTTTTGCAAGCACAAATCAATGCTTCTGCTAGAACCATCCAAGATCAAATCAACATTATTCAAAATGAAGAATTTGTCGCACCTCCTGTGAGGATGTTCGCATCTAGGATGAAAACCCTTGTTGATGCTGTCAGGGCTATGGATGGGATCATAGATGAGCATCGACAATGGCTAGAGGAGACGATAACTCCTGATTTTGAAAAGGAAAACATAAAGAAATAAAGATCTATATAGTAGAGAGCAATAATAGTTTTTAAATTAAAACAATGATCTTAAATAGTTATGAATTTATAAATTTGGTGAACGATGGATATTTTGTGTGATGAATTTATAAATTTGGTTCCAAATGGATATTTTTAGTGACATGAATTTATGATTTTGGTCCTAGATGGATATTTTTAGTGACATGGATTTATGAATTTGGTGGAATTTATGAACTTATAATGAATAGTATATAATAGTATATATTTTATGACTATCTACTAGATCATGATTTCTCCTATTTGAAAATTGTAATATATATGTGTGTGTGTGTGTTAGACATAAAATGAGATTTTGTGAATGTTTCAAGTTTATTGTTTAGTATGTATGTGCATGTATTAAAATTTGCATATATATAGTTCTTAAATTTTGAAATTTGTATGTATGTACATAGTTTAGTTTATGATTTACATTACACATGCAAATTATGCATCATATTTTTATTTTAAATGTACATGTACATACATTTAATTTTTAATTTTGTATGGACATGCTCTTGAGTTGAACAATCAATGTATATATATGTGCATTTCAATTAAATATATGAGCTTAATATATATGTTGCTCATCCTATTTCAATTAAATATATGATCTTAATATATGTATGCATATGGACTATTTTGTATGATTTAATGCAGGTGCACATTTATATCAAGCATATCATGGATGATTTTAACATTGATGATATCATCAATCCACCACCTCAACCACAGCCAGATCTGCCTCCTCCCCCCACCTCCACCTCCACCTCCACCTCCACCTCCCCCTCCCCCTCCCCCTCCCCCTCATATGCCACCTCTAGCACCTATGGCATCTAATGAGGCTTGCTTGAGAGCACGAATAAATGATCAAGTTGCATCCTTACAAAATCAAATCAATGCTATGTAGAGTCAAGCATTGATTCCTCCACATGTGAGATGTTTTACATCTACAATGCAAAATGTTGTTGATTCCATCAGGATGATCGATTCTAATCTTGATAGGCATCGACGAGACAAAGAACAAATGAGACAATTTTATTTTGATGGTATCTCTTACAAACAAATATTAGACCTTAAAATAATGAAAGCCCATCTAGCCCCCTACTTTCTTGACCCCATTACTCGACAACCCATTCCACCCAACAAATCTAGAATATCCATGAGGTGGTGCATACATCTGTAGATGAGTGCACATTTTTGGGATCGATGGTATATGGTTTTTGATAGTCCCCCACATGCTAATTGGGAGTGCCCATTGTATTTTTTAAGAAAACTATATGTAGAGTTTGTTTTGGGGCAAAAGCCCAATTATTTTGATTTTAGATCATTTCAGGGTGTTGGTGGCGGCATGCCACAACAAAGATTAGGGGCAAGGGTTGATCCCTGACACCCTGTGCATGTGCAACCCCTTGTTGTTGCTCCTGGTCCTCCCATTCCTACACCTGTACATCATCAAGCTCTAGTCTCAACATTAGGTTCCCTTAGTACACTCGCAGGAGACCTTGATCAGCACGCTTCTACGATAGCGAGTGGGGAGCATAGAGACGATGATGATGATGATGGAGGATTTTTTTATGGAGCTGGTCCAAGTACCTCTCCAAGAGTGTTGAGACCTATCCCCCATATATGTTCTAGTTGTCATCAAGTATGCTATGGACTTGATCAGGCCACACCTAGTTCAGGTGAACGGGGAGATTCTGGTGGTTCATCTAGTTGCATCAGTTCATTTTTAGAGTTCCTCATAGCAGAACATCACCCTGAGGACACTATGACACAGGTATAAATATGCATCTAGATGTACATTCATTTTATAATAATTTTTATGGTTGTATATATCAAAGAAAAGTTTGCAATACATTTTAACAATCAAATTGTTTGGTGTACAGATGACACTAACGATGCAAGGGCAATCATTTGTTCCACGAGTACATACATCGACACCGGTCATACGGCAACCCTTATGGGGTATTTTATTTCAATTTTAAAAATTCTATATGAAATCATAAATTATTTAACTTGAGTTTTAAATTTATAATTGAATCACATATATGTTTCAAATATTCATGTTGGTTTAGGTGAGTCAATCAGCATCCACGCCAATTCCTCCTGAGGGATTGTCAACCACTCCACTATCGAGCATCATAGATCAAGGGAAGGTACATTCATATTGTAAATTTTTTTAAAGTTTACATCAATATAGTTACAATTTTATGAATTTTGAATTCACTAGATATATGAAATACATGCATGTACACTTGTAAATATTATGCCGCTAAAATGCATATGTACATGTATTGCCTAGGCTGATACCACAATAAGAATGGAATTAAAACATTTTATGCTTACCGCGGAGGCCACCGGGATTTCTAGGTTGTTTACAAAACTTTCTACAATAAAAATGTGCAAACTCTGAATATATATGTATATATTAACCTAATTCAATTGTACATGCTTTTAATTTTTGATTCAGAGGACTTTGTTAGTGCAACTTTCAGCCCTCGAACTGCACATAGTTACACCACCGTGAGGACATGTAGAGCGTGCTCTAAATCAAATGGTAATTTAATTTTTTTATTATATTTAAAGTGAATTATACCAAATTGAATATATACATAATATGATATTTTCACCCATTGTCACTCAAATAAAAATGATAATCCCTCAAAACTTTTCTATCATCCTCAATGCTATCATCCGCATGTCTATAAACAATATGGACAAACATAGCTACTTGCACTGAATTATAATATTGAGATTGAATTTCCTCTTGCAGAGCGAGAGTATAATTCTCCACAAAATCAACCATTGAAAGTATAGTACCAATTGGAAATGTGTTTCTACATGCCTGAATTGGCCAATAAGCCATCAAACATGTTCAGTGCATAACATATTTTGGTACAATTTTATTAAATTCACTCATAAATGCATGCACACTAACTTTTTCTCAACTAAATCACAACGCTTTCCTATTTTTCCATCTTTTAAAGAATAGTGAACATTCCTAAATCTTTGATCGCCTACTAATCGTTGTCCAAAATCATGATCAACACTTTCATGCAAACAAATTCCTTAAAATGAAAGATTTCTCAAGTAGCTTAATGGATTGTCCAAAAATACAAGAACTTAAATAAAAATAATTTATCATTAGATTTTTCACAAAACAAACCTAAAATAAACTCTCTCTTATTGCTTCGTGGCATATCAATAACAATAATCCATATAATCATGTTAGAATGTAAGGTACAATGTATATATCGAAAAACATCATAAAAATAACTAAATTGAACATGTATTTTACAACAACAAGATATTCGTTGCTTATTAATTTTTACATACTAGGGTTTACATTTTTCAAAAGACCTTTGACTTATTTTAATATTACCAGGTAACACTGAATCGCTACAAAATTTTCTATAAAATTCAGTTTGTGTTGTATCTAATAGGTGTTTTGGGTGAGGATCGTGAACTTTGGACCCCACCCTTAATTTTAAAACATCTCTAGCATTAGATGAAACCCTAGTATTATCATGCCAATATTTTTCGATCAAAGATTTAATTTCAACATTCAATTTTATATCAGACCTCAGTAGTCGTCCACTGAAACTCCAACATTGATTGATAGGATCATTTTCTATACTTTCTCTTCTTTTTGCTGCTCTTAGTAATGTTTTAGGATGAATTTTTAAAACTTCACTAATATTGCTTACCATTCTTTTATTGAAAGTTGTTTTATTAACTATAGCAGTAGTTATAGCTCTTCTTGCCGCGTTTTTATCTTTAGATCGACTATTTTTCCCAATAGATTGAATGGCACTAGCAACAATAGACATATCATGTTTTAATGATTGATATTTTCTTTTTGGTTTAGCATAAAAGCCTAACCTTTTCATTACTTTCCTCATTTTTTGCATTCTCATCAATTGCATCATTAGTTGACATTGAAATGCAATTTTTTTACGATAAAAGAATTTGGTGTATATCCGGATGAAATCGACCTTAAGAATTTGATCAGATCGAAAACACTTCCACTTAAAAGTATTTCTTATTAACTAACATCACCTTAGATTTTCATCTTTATTTATCTTCATCTTCATTTTCATTTACTTTATCTTCTATTTTCATCAATCCAATATTTTTCTATTTTCATTTTCATTTTCATTTTCATCAACAAATGGTTTTCATTTTCATTTTCATCTTCATTTTCATCAACAAACGTTCTCATTTTCATTTCATCAACAAAACGGTTTTCGCTTTCATTTTCATCAATAAACGGTTTTCATTTTCATTTCATCAACAAAATGGTTTTTCATTTTCATTTTCATCAACAAAACGCTGCTTTTCATTTCATTTCATCAAAAATATTTTATTTTTCAATTTTCAAGAAAATGATCATTTTGATTTTCTTTCATTTGCAACAAAAAAGATTTTTCTTTTTTTTTTTCAACAAATTCTATAAAAGTTTCATCTCTCTGAATATAGTCAATGTCAACATCATTAAATCCAGCATCTTGTAAAACTTCTACATACAAATTTACCATTTCACTAACATATGGATTTGAAGACGTACTTGGATTTGTGCATATTGAAACATTCTCCTTAACATTCAAAGAGGGATTTGAAGACATAGTAGGACTTGTTTGTATAATCATATTCTTCTCCAAATTGACTCCTTGCAAATTAGCTTCATCTACAACTATGGTATCTTCAATATTTTCATCTTCAATAGTTGTTGAATTGGTTGTTCCAACCATCGCTCATTGATTTCATTCTCATTCTTCTTTTCTTTTCTTTGTCTCTCTTTTTTCTATATTTGCTTCAACTTCTTGAGTCAATAAGTTTCTCTCATTATGAGCTTTATCTCCCATAATTATAAAATTCTCAAGCACAAATGAATGTTAATAGTGAAATACTTCAAAATATTCAATCCAAATTGGAAGTTGAATACCTATTAGGACAAAATTATTCCTCTTGTGTTCCTCAAAACAAGTAGAAAAATAACACAATTAGGACAAAATTGGAAGTTGAATACCTATTAGGACAAAATTATTCCACTTTAAAAATTGTTTTCTTCATGCTTCCTTTGAAAAATTCAATCCATATTGCAAATTGAAACCTTTTGTTCCTCCAAACAAGCACAAAAATAACACAATTTCACTTCAAAAATGGTGTAGATAATGCTCCCTTTAATAAAATCAACCAAAAATCAAATTCACCACCTGTAAATACAATAACTTATGAAAAATAATTCATTTTTAGTGCTCTCGGCCGTACATATGAAGTTGAAAAGTTGCAGACTTCACAGTAATTTTGCATAGTGTATTTAAATAAAATAAATGGGATCCCATTTACTATAAAATAGGATCCCGATTATAAAACAGGATCCTGTTTATTAATAAGCGGGATCCCGCTCTATAATCAAGATCTTGTTCACCGACATTGAATGTTAGAGCTGTTGTGAAGGTAATGGGATCCCATTTATGAAATAGGATCCCATTCCATTTACAATGGTCTGAATACTGTCGGATGGGAATGAGATCCCGATTATAATACGAGATCCCATTTATAATAAACGGGATCCCGTTTTATAATCAGGATCCCATTTTTTTAAATTTGAATTTTGTTTTGCATTGTGGTCGGGTTTTTGCCAAGGTTTTTGGTTTAGGAAAAGCATTGGAAGTCCGAACCTAGGCCTTCAACCTAGTTTGACTTGCAAGTTGAAGGCCCTAACAATGTCAAAGAAAAATATCGACTTTGGACATATGTCTGACGACCTTTTTTGTAGAATTTTCTGACGAAATTAAAACCCATTTTAGATGAAACAATGCAGATTCTAAATATGTAATTTGTTTTGCAATTGAATTAAATTTTCTATTTTTCAATTAATTTCTAATAAAATTGGTCCATAAAATTTAAATATCAGAGTTTTTTACTATTTTCATAACTTTTGATCAACTTAACATTTTGACAAACGGATTGCACGAGAACAAACTTCAGACAATTCTTTTCAATTTGAAAAAAAAATCAGAAAATTATAAGTTTAGGTCATCTTATGCATGTCGTACATGACGATTTTTCAAAATGACAAATCTGCCTAATAAAAATTTAACAAAAAAAAATTCAATAAAAATTACAAAAATATCAAGAACAAGCTTGGAGTCATAAAACTTTTCCCAAAGGATTTAGAAAAATACGATAATTTAAGTCAAAATATGGATGTCGTACACGCATGGTATGGTAACAAAAATGACTTTTAAACAGTGGTTTTAGAAATTCTATTAAGACTCAATTTGTACAACTGGGTATTGAAATAAATTACATATTTGGAAACTAGACTCCAACTACATTTTATGATTAGTGACTTTTTAAAGATTTCATCTCTAAGTGCTTCAAATTTTAAGGTCAAATGTGTCAAATGCTGAAAATCAGGGAAAACACTTCCACTTCTTGGCCAAAAAGTGGACTCAACTTCTTGCACACACCCTACTATAGGATTAAAAAAAAAAAGAATTTCATGAAGTTTTGACCAAGTTAAGGTGGTCAAACATATGAGATTTTATATTTCTTAAAAGTTGTAATAAAAAATCATAATTAATTATTTACTTGGGAAAAGTTAAAAAAATATGCATCACATTGGGACATGAGTCATCTACTTATATCTAAAATATTATAAAAAAATATTATCATTTTATTGTGGTTAGGGTGGTTAGATAGACACCTAGTTCTTATTTTTTCCTTGAAATTTAAGTACTATTGCATTGAAATTTAAGATTTTCACCAAATATATATATTTTTTAAATAAACCAAGTAGTTTAGAATCTACATTCAATTTGCTACAGATTCTATTCTTACATATTTTTGAAATAATATAGATAACTTCTTCAAATTTTTACGTCAAGTTGCCTAACTCCAATTTTTCTAATTTTTTTGCCACTTAAGGGTTTTTTTTCCATGATGATCTTGGACATACCCATAAGTCTAAAAATGGAAAGATTGTTTCTAGTGCTACTAAAATTGGAAAAATGTTTAGGTTTGATACAGTTGCTAATAATCAAGCCTTAGTGACTACGGATGAAGATCTTTCTCTACTTTGACATCATAGATTTAGTCATTTAAGCACTAGTTACTTGATAACACTTAGTAAGAAATGCATGGTCAAAGGGCTTCCCTCACTTGAGAAGTCAAGTGCTATTTGTTCTAGTTGTATTGCTGGAAAATAACATAGAGCATCCTTCTATCCTAGTGAGCATTGTGTAAGCCAACCTTTGCAGATGGTGCATACAGATTTGTGTGGGCCTATGCCACCTAGTCATAATGGCTACAAGTACTTTCAACTATTTGTTAATTATCATACAAGGAAAATGTAGGTATATTTCTTGCAGCATAAAGGTGACGCTCTATCATATTTCAAATATTTTCGCACTCGAGTGGAGAAAAATATGAATCACTATATTCGTGTCCTCCACTTAGATCAAGTGGGGGAATACACCAGCACAAAATTCTCCACATGTCTAACAGAAAATGGATTCAGGGTCAACTGACTATAGCATACACACCTCAACAAAATGTAGTTGTTGAATGGAGAAATCACATCATTATGGAGATGGTCTGAAGTATGTTGAAAGATTCTCAACTAGAGTGTGCATATTGGGCTAAAGTTGTTCACACAATAGTTTATCTTTTGAATCATTCACCAATGAAAGCATTTGATGGCATTACACAAGAAGAATAATAGATAGGGGTAAATCCTTCTATCTCTCATCTTCATGTGTTTGGATAAACTACCTATATGCACATTCCTAAACAAAAAAGGAAGAAGCTAGATCAAAAATCAATGAAATGTATTCTTCTAGGATATAGTAATGAATCCAAAGCATATTGCCTTATGGATCCCAATACAAAGAGGATATACATTAAAGTAGAGATGTAATTTTTGATGAGAATAATGATGTAAGTTCTCCTCCTGCATCATCATCTACTTTAGATAGTGCTCCTATTTTCAACATGAATGGTAAAAATGATGGGCACGTTGATAATCAATCAACACCCACCAATATCACAAAACCTTCACTAAAGTGGTACACTATTACCATTCGAGATGCAAAGTTATATGGAGTCCTAAACACTTCCACTTCAGGTCTAAGGACTCGTAGTATAGCTCGCAATGAGGTAAAATTTGCACTAATGACTTCAGTTGTTGAAAATTTGCACTAATGAGCCATCTAATGTTCAAGAAGCACTAGAATCAAAACCTTGGAAAGAATCTATGGACGCAAAGTATCAATCTCTGATGAAAAAAAACACTTGGTAGCTTGTTGATCTACCACCTGGTAAGAAAGCAATTGGATGTAAATGGATTTTTAAAACTAAGTATAAAGTAGTAGTATAGATAAACATAAGGCTAGACTTGTAGCCAAGGGTTATGCCCAGAAATAAGGAATAAACTATGAGGAAACATTTTCTCCCACGACAAAGATAAAACCATTAGAATAATTTTTGCTTTAGCTGCTCAATTTGGATGGAAATTGTATCAAATGGATGTAAAATGTGCCTTTCTTAATGGAGACCTTAAGGAAGAGCTCTATATGACCCAACTAGAGGGATATGTTGTACTTGGTAAAGAGGAAAATGTATACAAACTTGTTAAATCCCTATATGGTCTCAAACAAGCTCCTAGAGCTTGGTATATCAAAATTGATGAACACTTGCTAAAAAATGGTTTTACTAGGCATCCATATGATCCTAATCTCTACCTCAAGGATCAAGGGGGGAATATTATGATCATTATTGTGTATGTTGATGACTTAGTTATCATAGGAAGCTCAGAAGTAATGATTGAGACAACCAAGAATGATCTCAAGAAGGCCTTTGATATGACAGATCTCGGGCTACTTCACTATTGCCTTGGCTTAGAGGTATGGCAAAAAAATCACCATATATTTGCATCTCAAAGGAAATATTCCAAGACACTGCTTGATAAATTGAAAATTATGGAGTCCAAACCCATGTCTACACCTTTGGAATTGGGTTTGTAGTTATCTACATCTGATATATCTCCTCAGGTGAACACAACTCTCTATCATCAAATGATTGGAGGTTTGATTTATCTAACATATACTAGACCAGATATCAATTTTGTTGCTAATTATCTTTCATGATTCATGAAAGAACCAAAGAAATGTCATTGGCTAGTAGAAAAAAGGGTCTTAAGGCATCTACATGGTATAATGGATCATGGTTTGGAATATAAAAAGAATGAGATTTCAATTCTTCTTATTGTATGGTACCTTCTCCAATTTTAGCTTAGTTACTACCTCCTCTGAGATGATATTGTCTATTGAACTAGAATCTACAATGACTTTGCATACTTTTCCAAGTATCTTGCACCTTACTCTAAAAAGAGCTCTTCTTTGCTTAGGTTCCTCTTTGACTGGCTACCTGATCAAAACTCTATTAAACATCAGATTCTCTCCTACTTCAGACTCTATATGATTGATTTCAGATGCTTTAGGACTCATGGTGTCCTCTTGTGCATAGGGCACTCTTTTCTCATTGCTTGAAGAAGATGCTTTCTCTGGGAACCTATAAGTAGGGTGACCTAGTTGGTTACAATGATAACACTTCATGTTTGCAAAGTAAGAATTACTCCTACCTGCTCCTCTTCCTCTGTTTGAACCTCCTTGAGGTCCTCTTCCTCTGTTAAATCCTCCTCTTGAAGATGTTTCATCTCCATGTTTAGTGAGCTTAGATTCTCCTTGGTTCCTTTGATCATTACCTCGACCTTGGTAACCACCATGCTGTCCTCTTTGATCTCTGCCTTTGCCTCTACCCTTAGAAGACTGATCATGCTTCCTCTTATTCCTTTCCTCAATCTTGATAGCCAACTGATAACATTGGTGGACTATCTTGGGACTTAGCAAAGCCATCTCTTCCTGAATGTTCCACTTCAAGCCATTGAGGTACCTAGCCACTTTTAGGCTCTCATCCTTTGTCACATTTGATCTCAAGCAAAGCTTCTGAAACTCTTCAGTATAGGTGTTGACACCTTGGTCTCTCTGCCTTAGAATCTGCCTCTTCTTGTGCAATTGAATATCATAATCATCTGGCATGTAGGTTTCCTTCACCTTAGCAACCATTCCTTTCCAAGTTGAAATGGGTTGTTTGCCTTCTTTTTCCCTCTTTGTCTGAACAAACTTCCACCATGTCAAGGCTAATCCTCTCAACCTTGATTTAGCAACCTTCACCTTCTGTGCTTCAGTTACTCCATCACATTCAAAGTGATTCTCCATGCCTTCTATCCAATCCATGACCAAATTAGGATCCATCTTTCCACTGAACAGTGGTATGCCCTCAAGTCCTTTTCCACTCAAGGCTTTCAATGCCTTCAAGAAAGGATCCTCCTCCAAAATAGGGTCAGGTTCAAAGACCTTGTCTTCCTTTGCAACCTCTTCTTCCTTTGGTACCATTCCTTCCAACCTTGCATTGTTTAATGCTTTCTCAAGTTGCTCTATTCTTTCTTTTAAGTACTTGTTTTCCTCTTCTTGTTCTTCAACCCTCTTGGCTAATTGTGCATTTGTCACCATGGCAGGAGTTTCACTTGACTCAACTTCTAACATATAAGCTGCTTTCCCAAATATTTTGCGGCTCTGATACCAATCTGATAGGGACAAGGTTGGATTGAGGCAATCACTGACTCAATGCTCTAGGTATCACCTTCTTGGACCCCTTTGGTGTCACTTTACACCACTCAAACTATAGGTCCTATGCTGTCTAGGCACCCCTGGTTCTTCTGGCCAAACCTGCTACCATTTACAATGCCTTAACCAAACAAAACTTGGTGCTCTTCCTCTCATTCACTTCCTAGCCCTTAATACTCTTAAAGACTAGCTATCCTCCAATGCTTCCTAATCTTGTTGCAGGGGTGTGGAATGTCTCCAATGGAATGAAAACCATCTCACAAGGATTCTTTGTTGACCTGCCATCAACATTTCTCGATCGCTTAACCAAGAACCCTGTTTTAGGGTTTGGGCAGGGCTACTAGCCTTGAGCCCCTTTTAGGCCTCCTTACACAAGTAAATTGGTTAGAAATTCTCTCCTTTATGAGATTGTGCCAAACTCCTTTCTAACACCCTAGCTCTTTTTCCAAGCTCTTTAATATTTTTAGGGTTTGGGACCCTCTCTGCTTGTACATAGGTACAACTTAGATTTTCTCCAAAAACTAGGGTTTTTAGACCATTTCTTGGTCTGTTTTGCTTCTTCTAGTCTCAAATGCACTGATGAAGTATTAGTTTTCTTTCCCACACCTTATCAAGGCTTCCTGCATTCATCATACATCCTAATTTGTTAAGGAGTTGACACCCCTGCCACACTAGGATTAGTCTTTGACTGTCTTTTCCAAGCTGGGCACTAACAGTCTCACCTAGGAAAAGATTTTAAGCATGCTTCCATAACTCTTAAAGACTCCTACCACTAAGATATGTACAGACATGGAGTTTATTCTTGTTTCCAACAAGTCCATACTTCTTGGTACGGTGAGGAAACAGACTAAACCTCCATTTTTACCAGATTTACCAGTCAAAACAACAAGAAAGAAAACATAGAATTACTAAACAAGTTGAAAGCGATGAACTAGCTGTCTATTGTGCAAAAAAAATGCAACAAAAAGGCTTCTCTACATGCTATCAAACCTACAAAATTCCTCTTTTAACTCATTAGCAACTGTCACACAAACAAGAATAGAAAAATAGAATTTCCACCCCAAAAATCACTGTATTTTTATTATCCTAATATAAATTCACATGCTCCTAATTCTTCCAACCCTCAAACAGATCAAGAGTTATCTTTAAAAATGCTTGGAAACAGTTAGGTTTCCTTTTTCGAGCTCAAGAATGACCAAAAGTTGAGTGTTGGAAAACACATTGTGTTTAACAACCTTGGTCTATTGCTTAGAAAGCAACCAAACATAAGCTTCCAAAACTTATTCAACTACACCACTTCTAACCTAAGAAATAAAGGTCCTCAACCACAAATAAAATGGTCCAAAAGACCTTACATAACACAACAAAATTAAACTTTAACCAAAAACTTCAAATAAGCTTGCACTTTACCAGGTGCTCCTGCACCACACCCTAACCAAAATAAAATGATAATATTTTTTTATAAAATTTTAGATATATGTAGAGGAATCATGTCTCAATGTGATGCATTTTTTTTTTGTAATTTTTTTCCAAGTAAATAATTAATTATGATTTTTTTATTACAACTTTTAAAAATATAAAAACCCATATGTCTGACCACCTTAATTGGGTCAAAACTTCATGAAATTAATTTTTTTTTTTTAATCCTATAGTGTGCAGAGCATAGAATGTGATGCATGTTTTGGATTCAAAAAATGAGATACTGCTTGAAAGCTATAGATGTTTTTCAATCAGCCTATCAATCAAGACTTTTGTCGTAATTCGAATAGAAAATGAATAATAATAATTTATTAAATTCAAAATAAAGCATATTTTATATTGGTGGAAATCTGAGAATCTCCTCTAAAGACCCTTTTCGTTTCATCAATTTTTGGTAAAAAAAAAGTCGTCAGCCACTACCCATCATATTGCCACTTTTTGGCCCATCATGATGCTACACATACCCATCCCCACTAACCCTATGCAGTAGGGGTCTACCTCTAGGACCCACATTTTCCAATATGAACTTCTTAATTTGTAAAAATTCATCCCATGACATATTGGACACATATTGCAAAGAATTTTCTACCATCAATTTAATCAAACAATGATGGGAAACAAAGTTTTCCCTACCTTTCTATCTCAACAACCATGATTGCAAGAAGATTATACAAGAAATTTGGCACATTCATCCTCCTTCCATGTCTCATGTGATTCAAAAGCCTAAAATGAATAGTTTTCCTCCCATCGTCTCCACTCACACTCTAGAAAACACCTCTGCAAAGACTTCTTTCTTGCAATCTTTCTTCTAAAAACCCAAATTCTCTTTTGTTTCCTACAATTCTCACTAGCACTAACACTAGTGTCGTATGGCCTCTCAAGTTTACCTTTTAGTGGGATTATGATTCCAACCAAGGAGGTAAAGAAGACATAAAGGAGGGTTATTATCAAAGAAAATGGTGGCGGCTTAATGTCATATCATACATGCAAAATGTCACTTCAACTACATCATTTCAAATTTATTGCCATGATGGTGTATGAAATAGGAATAATGACATATTATGACATGTAGGTTCACACTTCCCCCCCAATCTATATAAAAGCATGGTTCCACATAGGCTAGAATGGAATTATGATAAAACAGGGCATACTAAACTAAATTTGCTATGTGAAATATCAATATTAAAGTACAGTAATTAAACAAATGCATGTAATGTAATTAATATACATTAAGTCATTATGCACGTACCTGAAAAAGTTGGAATGTATTTTCTAAAGAATGTGGAAGGAAGTACCGGTCAGCAGAAAAGTATGGTTAAGCATTTAAATGAAGTGATGGTGGAGTGATGGAAGAGAGAAGGGATAGAGATGAATGGTTAGGTAGTTGTATTAATCAAGAAATGAATTCCCACAAAAACTAGAAATCTTTATTATGGTTGCATGTGTACCTTTGACTAGCTAGAAGGTTGGACACTAGGCCTACTTCCTTCAGCTGCAACAACTTCAAAGTTCTGTTATTCAATAAACTGTTGCATGAATTCATGTTTTGAGGCAGGATTATGGTATAGCCTGAGACGATGACCATTGACCAGGAGCTTGAACCTGATAGGATCAGTTGTTGTAAGCTGAATGAGCACCATTGGGGAAGACCTCTACAATCTCATATGGTCCCAACCACCGAGTTTGAAGTTTTCCTAAGTTGTCTTTATACCTGGAATCATAAAGAAGTTCCTAGTCACTTGGCTAGAAATTCTTTTCTTTGATGTATTTATCATGCCATATAACTCTCTAGTTATGAACCATCTTAGCATTGTGGAGAGATGATTTCCTCATCTCATCTAAGACATTCAGTTGCATAACCCTATCCTTTTATGCCTCAGATATATCTATTCCAAGGTCTAGTGTTGTTTTAAGAGTTTTGTGCTCAAAATATATAGGCGTCATTACTGTCTTTCCATATAATAGTTCAAAGGGAGTAAAACCAATAGTGGTTTTCCAAGTGGTTCTATAGTTTCAGACAACTTCTGGCAACCTATTTTCCCAATATTTTTTGTGGATTGCTACTATTTTGGTCAAAATAGATTCTATTTCCCTATTTTTTACCTCTGACTGGCCATTGGCTTGACGGTGATAGGGTGTATATTTCCTATGCCTGACATTATACTCATTTACCAATGTTGTGACAAGAGTGGATGTGAAATAAGCCCCTTGATTTGTAGCTATCTCTCTAGGAACTCCATAGCGTGTGAATATTTCTTCATAAAGGAATTTTGCAACTTTATTTTCCCTAGCATGTTTCATGGCTTTGACCTCAACCCATTTAGTCACATAATTAGTACAAACCAAGATGTAAGATTTTCCATTTGATGGTGGATCAATTGTACCTACAAAATCAAGTCTCCATTTATGAAATGGTGTGATAACTACTTAAGGGTATAGAGGCATCTCATATGATTTAGTTGGTCAGCCCATGCTTTGACATCTATTACACTTTCTAGTGTACTTTCCTGCATCCTTATGAAGTGTGGGCTAGTAATACCCTATATTGAGAATCTTCATGGATGTTCTCTTAGCTGCAAAGTGACCCCCACAAGGTTCATTATGGAATGCATGTAGTATATCATAGGGTTCATCCTCTCTTACACATATTCTCATCACATGATTTGGTCTAGCATAGAATAAACAACCTACAATCCATGAGAATGGAAAAGTTTTCTCAATAAGAGCCCTTTGCTCTTTTGGAGAGAAATGAGGGGGAAATATTCTTGTAACCAGATAATTGGCTATATCTACATACCAAGGTGTGTGCACACTGATGGAAAACAAATTGGTATGTGCAGGATCATCTTGGAAAAAACAGGCCCTTAAGTGGCAAAAAAATTAGAAAAATCAAAGTTAGGAAACTCGACTTAAAATTTTGAATAAGTTATCTATAATATTTCAAAAATATGTAAGAATATAATCTGTAGCAAATTGAATGTAGTTTCTAAACTACTAGGTTTGTTTAAAAAAGAAAGAAACTTATTTGGTGAAAATTTGAAATTTCAGTGTAGTAGTACCTAAATTTTAGGGAAAAAATAAGGTGTTTATCCTAATTCACCCTCTAACCACAATAAAATGATAATATTTTTATAATATTTTAGATATAAGTATAGGACTCATTCCCCGATGTGATGCATATTTTTTGCAATTTTTTTCTAAGTAAATAATTAATTATGAGTTTTTTATTACAAATTTTTAAAAAATATGAAAACTCGTATGTCCGACCACCTTAACTTAGTCAAAAATTCATGAAATTTATTTTTTATTTTTTTAATCCTATAGTATGGCATAGAATGTGACGATGTTTTTGATTCAAAAATTTGATATCGCTTTGAAAGCTATAGATGTTTTCCAATCGGGCCTATCAATCATGACTTTAGTCATAATTTGAATAGAAAATGAATAATAACTACTTATTAAATTCAAAGTAAAGCATAATTTATATTGGTGGAAATCTGAAAATCTCCTTTAAAAACCCTTTTCGTTTGATCAATTTTAGGTAAAAAAAAAGTTGTTAGCCACATACCCATCATATTGCCACTTTTTGGCCCATCATGATCCTGCACATACCCAAATGTTCATTCGGAAAAGGAGTAATCAATGACTTGAGTGTCCTCTGATGTAGTAAATCTAGAGAGAAAATCTACCACAAAATTTTCCTCACTTGGCCTATCTATCATGGTGATATCAAATTCCTGCATCAACAACCACCTTGCTCACCTTCCTAAATTCAATGGCTTGTTCATAATGTATTTTATTGCTGCATGGACAAAGATATCTTGTGATATAATTTTTGAACTTGTTGAGAGCATAAATGACTGCCAACATCTCCTTCTCTGTCACTATGTAGTTAAACTCAGTCCCTTGTAGGTTCTTGCTAACAATGGAGATTGCTTTCTCTATTGCTCCCTTTTTTCCCCCTAAGACAACCCCTATAGCATAATCAGATGCATCTATGTGAATATGGAAATGAAGTACCCAATTAGGGCCTTTGAGCACATGAGCATGGGTTAATGTTGTTTTTAAATCAAACAATGGTTTATTGCAATCCTCTGTCCACTAGAACTCAACATATTTAGTTAAAAGATTATAAAGTGGTGTTGCAATCTTACTGAAATATTTTATGAAGTTCCTATAGTATCCTGCATGTCCCAAGAAACTTCTAACATCTTTTTACTTGATAAGAATAGAAATATTGGTAACTACCTCAATTTTTGGATGGGTCCACTTGAATTCCTTTTTGAGAGATATAATGGCCAAGGACCACTCCTTCATGTATCATTGTAAAACATTTATCACTATTCAAAGACATATTACGGTCCTCACATCTCTACGAAACCTTTCTTAGGTGGCTATGTGTAGGATCGTGATGGGACAAAAAGTGGTGATATGATTGGTATGTGTACGGTATGTGGCTGACGACTTTTTTTTACCCAAAATTGATGAAATGAAAAGGGGTTTTAAAGGAGATTCTCGGCTTTCCACCAATATAAATTATGCTTTACTTTGAATTTAATAAATAATTATTATTCATTTTCTATTTGAATTACAACTAAAGTCCTGATTGATAGGTTGATTGAGAAACATCTATACCTTTTAAACAGTATCACATTTTTTGAATCCAAAACATGTGTCACATTCTATGCTTCACATACTATATGATTAAAAAAAATGGAGTTCATGAAGTTTTGACCAAGTTAAGGTGGTCAGACATACAAGTTTTTATATTTTTTAAAAGTTGTAATAAAAAAATCATAATTAATTATTTACTTGAAAAAAA